>JAJTUV010002105.1:0-188797 GCA_021653895.1 Mastomys natalensis | reverse complement strand
AAAGTGTGACCAATTGAAACTAATAAGGAAAGGAAACAACAACTTCCCACGAGTCCCAGGCCTGGGAGTGAGCCATTGTTTGTTCACACCTCTTCATCTTTTCAGAGCCATTAACTGGGTGGACTTGTCAGGCTTTCAACATGTAATTGTTTAGCTTTGGATGTCCCTGTTGGTGGACTTGAGGTTCCAATAATCACAGGCAAAGGCAGATGTCAAATTAGATAGTCCATGAAAGAAGAGTGAGAGGCCCACAGGGGGATACAAGTGCATGGAGAAGGGGTGAAGGCTGCCAGGGATATAACACACTGCAGAACATGATACAGGACCATGGCAGTCCTACGTAAGGTTGGCAGGTAAGGTTTATGCTACTTGCCGATGTGGACCGCTGGCTCCTTCTAGCACACTCAACCTGAAAAACACTGAATGAGTAGAAGACTAGGCTTAGGTACACAGTGGAACTGCTGCCAGGTGGCAGGGTACAGGGGCAGTGATGAAGAACAGGTTGAGAAGCCCTTGGTCCTGTTCTTGCCCACATTACTTTGGGAGAGTAAATGTTGGCTTCGTTGTGCAAAAGAAGCTGGCAGCATCAGCCAGGTGGTAGTTGTGCCATGAGTTAGACAAGCTTTGCCAACACCCTGCAGGGCAAAGAACTGTGGGAATGGTAGCCTAGCCAGCTGGCCTGAAGCATTGATTCCTCCATGTCTCTTCACCTGCAGCCTGTCAGGTTTGGTGCTCTACAACCAGAAGCTGCATTCTGCAAACTTGACTTACAATAAGGTCTACATTTTGTCTGGTGACTCCATGCAAACACATAGCTGTGTGTGCATGAACGAAGGTTACATAAAACAATGTATTTTGGAGATGCACGCTGTAGTTTTCAACCTATTCTATTCTATTTGGCTTAACTTTTAATTTTTTAAAGTGATCGTTGACTCACTTAGTTGACTTCATAACCCTTCAATGGCTTTTGAAGAACTGATCTGTAGAGATCATTTCCTTCCCCAGTTGCTTTTTCTGAGCACTTAAGGGCAGGGTGACTTGGGCCACTGCTGTGGACTGACGACGTAGATAAAGGCTGAGTCTCTAGGCTAAGATTCTGTAGGACTTGGAACTTGATGTTGGTGACTTAGCCTGCCCTTCTTCTCAACGTGCATTTTGAGACTTTCTGTAAATGCAGATAACCGAGCATGCTAGCTGTTGCCTCTGGGGAAAGCTGAGTTCACAGGCTCATATACTCAGTGCCTAACTTGTGCAGCCAGCAGGAAGGAAGGACTGCTGGCTAAACAGTTTGGACCACAAGAAACAGATTTATTATAACAGAATGATTAAGAGTTAAGCAAAAATAACAAATATCCTCAAGCCGATAAAATTGGCAACACAAGGAAGAAACAAGAAATGAAAAGGAAGTTTAAAGAAAAAAAAAAGCAGTGATTTTAATCATGGAAAAACTTAACAGTTGATATAAGGAAAACAATAGGAACGATGTAGCCAAATAATGACATAAGGTGATGAAATATGAAGCTCTCTCTAGAAAGAAGTAAGTAGTGGCAAGGAAAACATGAGAGAAGCTGAGTGTGGTGGCTCACTCGTGTCATCCTAGCTAGCCCTTGGGAGGCTGACGCAGGAGGATCACCAGAAATTCAAAGCCAGCTAAATGGTGAGTGTCAGGTCAGCCTAGGTTATGAAGGAGACTTAATATGTAAACACCTAGAAATCTTTAGCAAAAACCTAGAAGAGATGTTAACACCTGGATCGTAGAAGGTGGGGGCAGTAAGTGGGTGAGCAGACAGACAGACACCATGCAGGAGTTCAGGGTGTGGGTCTGGGCAGACAGACACCATGCAGAAGTCCTGAGAGGGAGACAGACAGACACCATGTGGGATATATTTGAAAGGCAATGATTAGTCAGTTTCTCATAATTAGAGACTGAGAGAACTCAGGAAGCTTCAAATAAGACAAATGAGAAAAATCAATACTTTGACATATTAAAATGAAATATAAGACCATCAATAAGGAAGAAAAATTCTAGAAACTTCCAGAGGGAAAGAGAAAACAACTTTCCTGACTTTAGAATTATTGACAACAGATGTGACTACAGGGAGATGATGTGTAAAGGCCAAAAAATTTTTTTTAAAAAATAATGAGTCAAAAAGCAGGAATGATTAGAAGAAATACATCACCAATTAAGTTTAAAAACTGAAGATATAAGCAGCCAAACTTTAGCATTTAAATAGAAGACTTAACCATAGACAAATCACATTCTGAAAATATATATTCAATGACTCTAGTACAGTTTTTTCTATGAATAAGAATATAAACTTTAATAAACTCAGATGTAAATAAATCCAAAATGTTCATTAGGAGGAAAAAATATAATTCAAATAATTTAGTATTTTTAAGGAAATTATAAGAAGAAACATGCCAATGATAATAGATAATAGATAGATAGATAATAATAGACCCATAACAGATAGTTATAAATAATATCAACATAATATAGGTCATACATAATACTATAAGTAGATAGAAAATAATACAGAAATATAGATAATAATGTCTATTCATACTACAAGGAAAGATTAATACATAGAATGAGAATAGATAGATAGATAGATAGATAGATAGATAGATAGATCAGACATAGATAGATACATAATATAGATAAAACACATAGAAGATCAGTACAACATAAATACATAATACATACATACATAAACAACATCAATGGAGATAGGTAGATAGATAGTAATTCATAATTCATACATACATACATAGAAAAGATAATAATAGTAGAACAGATGATAGATAATAGATGATAGATAGATAGATAGATAGATAGATAGATAGAAGATAGATAGATACAGATGATGGATAAATAGATGATAGATAGATAGATAGATAGATAGATAGATAGATAGATAGATAGATAGACAGACAGATGAGAAACAGAGATGGATGGTAGATCTGAGATATCTATGGTACACAGAAATACAGTTCAAGAGAGACAGGTTTGCTAGCATTGTTTTTGCATGCATATTGATGAATATGTGGTTGATAAGAGAAAAATTTAAAATGGAAAGGTGAAGGACAAAAGATATTCAAGGAAAATATGAATTATAAACTAAAATGTCAATTTCAATATCTAATGAAATCAAGTAGGTACAAACAGAAAAAGACTATCATGAATAATGGACAAAAGATATATAACCATTATTGGAGTATGTGTACATCATAATACTCATTCAGAATGTATAAAATTGTGATAATAAATCTGGAGAAAATAGGAAACAAGTCAATGTTCAACTTCAGATAGGCCAGGGACCTGTGGAAAACCAAACATAACTGTTCTGCTAAAGCTATGTAGCAATATGCTACATACATAATATTGTTACCAGTCATTGCTAATCCTAGTCAATATTCTACTATATTTATAGTAGTATTTATGTAGTCAATATTCTACTATATTTATAGATCAGTGTATCATTCAGCCATCATCATAGATACTTCCTCCTACATTGGAACACATACAGAGACCCACAGTCAGACAAGATGCAGAGAGGGACACTCAATTGAGAAAGAAGAGGCAGAAAGATTGTAAGAGCCAGAAGGGATCAAGGACATCAAAGAAAGAAGGCCTTCAAAAAACAACAGGACAAATGCACACAGAAACTCACAGAGACTATTGTAGAATACACACAAAGTGGCATCCCAATGCTGAGGAGGAAAGTGGGTATTAGCCCTACCCCTAACCCAGAAGCCATCATCAATTGATAACCACACAAAAATGAAAAATTAGTTTTCTCCAATGAAGTGTCATTGGGTATACAAACCACATTTAAGAGAAGGCCCCAATCTGTTGGTTGCCGTTTTGTCCTATTGACAGTGTCCTTTGCCTTACAGAAGCTTTGCAATTTTATGAGGTCCCATTTGTCAATTCTTGATCTTAGAGCATAGGCCATTGGTGTTCTATTCAGGAACTTTTCCCCTGTGCCTAGGTATTCGAGGGTTTTCCCACTTTCTCTTCTATTAGTTTCAGTGTGTCTGGTTTTATATGAAGGTCCTTTATCCACTTGGACTTGAGCTTTGTACAAGGAGATAGGAATGGATCGATTTGCATTCTTCTGCATGCTGTCCTCCAGTTGAACCAGCACCGTTTGTTGAAAATGCTGTCCTTGTTCCACTGGATGGTTTTAGCTCCTTTGTCAAAGATTAAATGACCATAGTTTGTGGGTTCATTTTTGGGTCTTCAACTCTATTCCACTGATCTTCCTGCCTGTCTCTGTACCAATACCAGGCCGTTTTTATCACTACTGCTCTGTAGTACAGCTTGAGGTCAGGGATGGCGATTCCTCCAGAAGTTCTTTTATTGTTGAGAATGGTTTTCGCTATCCTGGGTTTTTTTGTTGTTCCAAATAAATTTGAGAATTTCTCTTTCTAGTTCTGTAAAGAATTGAGTTGGTATTTTAATGGGGGTTGCATTGAATCTGTAGATTGCTTTTGGCAAGATGGCCATTTTTACTATATTAATCCTGCCAATCCATGAGCATGGGAGATCTTTCCATTTCCTGAGATCTTCTTCAATTTCTTTCTTCAGAGACTTGAAGTTCTTGTCATACAGATCTTTCACTTGCTTGGTTAGATTCACCCCGAGGTATTTTATATTATGTGTGACTATTGTGAATGGTGTCATTTTCCTAATTTCTTTTTCAGCCTGTTGATCTTTCATGTAGAGGAAGGCTACTGATTTGTTCGAGTTGATTTTATAACCTGCCACCTTGCTGAAGTTGTTTATTAGGTTTAGGAGTTCTCTGGTGGAGTTTTTGGGGTCACTTAAGTATACTATCATATCATCTGCAAATAGTGATATTTTGACTTCTTCCTTTCCTATTTGTATTCTTTGACTTCTTTTTGTTGTCTAATTGCTCTGGCTAGGACTTCCAGTACTATATTGAATAGGTAGGGAGAGAGTGGGCAGCCTTGTCTAGTCCCTGATCTTAGTGGGAATGCTTCAAGTTTCTCTCCATTTAGTTTGATGTTGGCTGTTGGTTTGCTGTATATTGCTTTTACTATGTTTAGGTATGGGCCTTGAATTCCTGATCTTTCCAAGACTTTTACCATGAGGGGATGTTGAATTTTTGTCAAATGCTTTCTCAGCATCTAATGAGATGATCATGTGGTTTTTTTCTTTGAGTTTGTTTATATAGTGGATTACATTGATGGATTTCCGAATATTGAACCATCCCTGCATCGAATGGCCGAGAAGCACCTAAAGAAATGTTCAGCATCCTTGGTCATCAGGGAAATGCAAATCAAAACAACCCTGAGATTCCACTTCACACCAGTCAGAATGGCTAAAATAAAAAACTCAGGTGATAGCAGATGCTGGCGAGGATGTGGAGAAAGAGGAACACTCCTCCATTGTTGGTGGGATTGCAAGATGGTGCAACCACTATGGAAAACAGTCTGGCGGTTCCTCAGAAAATTGGACATATCACTACCTGAGGACCCAGCTATACCACTCCTGGGTATATATCCAGAAGATGCTCTAACACATAACAAGGACATATGCTCCACTATGTTCATAGCAGCTTTATTTATAATAGCCAGAAACTGGAAAGAACCCAGATGCCCTTCAACAGAGGAATGGATACAAAAAATGTGGTACATTTATACAATGGAATATTACTCAGCTATTAAAAACAATGAATTCGATAAATTCTTATATAAATGGATGGAACTAGAAAATATCATCCTGAGTGAAGTAACCCAATCACAAAAGAACATACATGGTATTCACTCACTGATTATTGGATTTTAGCCCAGAAGCCTGAAATACCCAAGATTCAACTCACAGACCACATAAAGCTCATGAAGAATGATGACCAAATAGGGGAGCCTTCAGTCCTTCTTAGAAGGAGTAACAAAATACTCAAGGGTGCAAATATGGAGACACAGTGCAGGACAGAAACTGAAGGAGGGACCGTCTACAGACCATTCCACCTGGATATCCATCCTATGTGCAGTCACCAAAGGTAGAGGTTGATGTGGATGTCAGGATGTACATGCTGACAGGAGCCTGATATAGCTGTCTCCTTAGAGGTCTGCAAGAGTCTGACATACTCAGAGGCAGATGCTCACAGCTAACCACTAAACTGAGCATGGGGTTCCCAATGGAGAAGATAGAGTGAAGGCTGAAGGAGTTGAGAGGATTCGCAACACCATGAGGAAAGCAACAATCCCAACCAACCAGAGCCCCCAGGGTCTAAACCACCAGCCTGGGAGCGCTTAGGGAGGGACCCATGGCTCCAGCTATATATGCAAGGGAGCTATATATAAGTGGGAGAAGAGATCCTTGGTCCCATGAAGGCTGGATGTCGTGGGGGGATACTCGAGGGTGGGGAGGTGAGGTACAGGGGAGGGTGGGTGGGGGTACACCAACGTGGAGGCAGGAGGAGGGGGAAGGGATAGTGAGTTCCTGGGAGGGAGGGGGGGAAATGGGGTAAGGAGAGAACATCTGAAATGTAAAAAAAAATTCTAATAAAAAATTTCCAATTAAAAAAAAAAAAAAAAAAAAAGGAAGGCCCCATACCCAGTAACAGATGAACAACACAAAATTAATTCAATGGTATTTTAGAATTTTGTTTTGTTTTGTCTTGTCTCATAATGCTGTGTAGGCTTCCTCACCCTGTGAGTCTTTTGCTTATATACTGTTGTTTCTGATTTTGTGTCTTCATGAGATTTTTTTATGTGTACCAATGTGTGTGTCTCTGATTGTATATATGTTTCTTGTGCTTTTTCTTTGGCTCTTTTTTGTTTGATTAGTTTGTTCTATTCAGGTTTTTTGTTTTTATTTCATCTTGTTTCAAGTATTATTTTTCTTATTTATTATTATTTTTCTTCTTTTTTAGATGCCTATTTTCTAATGAAAGCAAGAAAGGATGTGTATTTGTGTGGGTGGGGAAGTTGGGAGGATCTGTAAGGAGTTGGGAGAGGGGAACTATAATCAGAAAATATTGTTGAAAAATTTATACAGTTTTCAATTTAAAAAATAGGTTAGAAATGACAAAAATGATCCAATCCTTCATTTAAGGACTTCACAATTTTGTTGTCAGAGAAAGCTAAATGAAACTATTCTAACTGATGCTAACATGGACCTTTTCTAGGGGGGACACAATATCTCAAAAGAGGTGACCAAGAAGAGTATTATGCCTGACACGAGATTTAATAAAAAAAAAAAAAAAAAAAAAAAAACAAGAGGTGGAGATATGGACAGGAAGGACAAAAATATACGTGATAGTAGCCATGAGGCTTTGGGAATTGTAAGTTAAAGTCTGCATGGTAAGATCAAGGTGCTGATGATGAAGCATCAAGCAAGGACCCATCATCAAAGAGCTGCTATGCCACGCAACGGAGCCCGTATAATCCCACAGCCAGACAAGAGAGAGCCCTCAAAGTCCTTGAGCCACGAAGATAATTTGTGTGAAGTTTATAATCCATCTGTTGGGGGTAAATTACTAAGGCCGCTGTATGTGAGGGTGGGAAAGAATGGAACCTTTGAGAAAGGAGCCCTCTATCCATTACATATATAATGAGAGGCAGAGAAAAGGACAGGAAAGGTAGCATCAAGAAAGACTGACACCAAACTAAAGAGAAGAGACTAGACTCACCATGGAGCATTTCCTGGAACACTGTTCCTTGGGACAGAAGGAATGAAAATCTGGACCAACTTGAAAGTGGGCCTCAGCAATACCAGAACATATTGGAAATTAATTATCAAAAAATCATGAGTTGTTAATCCTAATTTTATATGTGTGTGTTTGTGTGTATATATGTGTGTATAGCCTGTTTTAAAATATACTGCTTAAAATTAGTTTCTAATAAATATGTTAAACTTTCTATACCCCAAGAAACATGTTCCAAAAATGTGCTCTTATGTCTTCTAATGAATGTCGGTATTTGTGGGACATGGATATGAGCAGCAATTGGCAACCTGGCCATTTCAGGCTACTGTGAGACCGAGGGGTTATTTGGAGAAATTAAGCATACTAAAGAATTTAGTAGGAAAAGAAAATTTGAAATAGGTGTTGGGTGTGGAAGAGAATAACGAACGTGATAATCCCTTAGCCCAGAGGACAGTAGTAGATGGAAAAGAAAATTTACAGATTATTAAAGAGTTGCTGCGTGACTCAGTAGAGAAGACTAGAAGAGATGATTAGAATATCATTCTGAATGTGAGCTATGGGCAACAGATGCCAGTGTTGAAGAAGAGGAAGTTGGAGTGGTGTCTTTCCCATAGATGAGGCAGAAAGTGTAGACTTTATCCAGCTGTGCATGTGTACAATATAAGCCTGTGTATGTGTGATGGTTTATATATGCTTAGCCCAGGGAGTGGCATTATTAAGAGGTGTGGCCTTGTTGGAGTAGGTGAGTTATTGTGGATGTGGTCTTTAAGACCCTCAGCCTAGCTTCCTGGAAGCCAGTCTTCTCCTAGCTGCCTTCAGAACAAGAATTGGAGCTCTTGGCTCCTCCAGCCCCATACTTGCCTGGATGCTGCCATGTTCCCACCTTGATGATAATAGACTGAACCTCTAGACCTGTAAGCCAGCCTTTGTAAGAGTTTATAAGCTGTCCTTTATAAGAGTTTCCTTGGTCATGGTGTCTGTTCACAGCAGTAAAACCATAACTAAGATAGCATGTTTAAGGAGAGCTATGCTAACTCACAAATATGGGTCACTTCTACAGAGGTCATATAGCTGATACCCAGTTTAAGCAGAAAGTCTGAGGGAGTGGTGGCAGGGAAGAAGAAAGTCAGGGCTGTGAAGCCTCAACTTTGGGAGAAAGACAGACGTTATGTCAGTAATAAGGAAAGAAGACATGGAAGGCAGGAAAGACACAGAAATACTGATTTAACATACACGTGTGATGGGGTCAGTTGAAAATGCAGTGGCAAGAAAATGCAGGAGATGAAGACAAGAGGAAACTTCCTTGGCTGTCATAGTTGAGAGTCCAGGCATAGATTCTGACCTCAGATGGGAACCCAGTGTACAGAGGCCACCACCAGAAATCCATCTCTACCTCTCTTTTCTTGCCAACATCTTCGTCTTTCTCACAGTGATGGGCCTGGAAGCTCCCAGCTAGTGTCTCATCAGCTCCAGATGAAAAAATACCTCCCCATCCAGAAAGTTCCAATGGAAGTTCCAGTTTGGCTCTAATTAGGGCAACTTGGCTTACAGGCCTATACTTCAACCCATCTTTCTGGCCAGGCCTGGATAATTGTCCCAAGTTTCCCCACCCAGGCTCACCTAATTAAGCACTGGGAGAAAAGTTTCACTTAATCTCAGACTGTAACGCAGCAAGAGAGGACATGAGTGTCCTCAGAAGCAGAGAGTGGGGCCAGTGAGAAAAGGGAGTGCAACAAGAAACTGGGGTGGAGATACACTGTCCATATGCTAAATGCCAGATGAAGGCAAAGAGGGAGGCAAAAAAAAAAAAAAAAAAAAATGGAGGCCCCATTGTAGCAGTCTAGAATGAAACAAGACAGCATCTCTGCTCTGCTAAGTCTCCCTCCTGTCTTAAAGAGAGAATGTGAAGCTGGACAAGGGCCCTCCCAGCCTGGCATCCACAGTTCCTGGCTCTCAGCCCCTCACCACCCACCACCAGGCATTTGGAAAGAGCCATGCTTCCTTTCCTGAGGATTTTGTCCTCTCATGTGATTAAAAAAAAAAAAATGTCACTGATTGCTGAAAGCATCCTCGTCCTATGAGAGCCAGGTCCTCCCTGGCTGTACTTTCTTGTTATACA
Organism: Mastomys natalensis; assembly: GCA_021653895.1. Taxonomy (NCBI): domain Eukaryota; kingdom Metazoa; phylum Chordata; class Mammalia; order Rodentia; family Muridae; genus Mastomys; species Mastomys natalensis. The sequence goes on along the minus strand of JAJTUV010002105.1, from coordinate 178,996 downwards.
CGTCATAGATTCCTTCTTTTCCAGCAGGTAATTTCTCTGGTGATAGAATCATTACACCCGCCTCCCATAGCCCCTTCCCTCAGACTCTCTAGTTGTTTGCTGAAACAGAACCAGTAACCCTCCTTGGCTGGACTTCAGAGTTCCACTTTGGGCAGGGTGTGGAGTAGACCTGGATGTAACCAAGGACCCTGAGGGGCTCGTGTTATATGAATTATCTCCCCAGTACACCAGAACATCAAACTAGACTTCACTCCTGGCTCTTTCTTTACCAGCTGCAGCAGCCCATTGGAGTTTAAGTGGAGATCAGAGTAGCAGCATATCAGAACATCCTAGCAGACTCCCCTTGTCAGGACAGCTAGCCGTCAAAGGGCAAGGGAGAGCCAGACAGATGGACATGGAGAAGAAACCCTGGCCAGCCAGAAATGAATGTAGATTTCATGCCCCTGCTGTGAGAGGGGAGCCATGACAGTCATCTCTGATGTTAACAGCCAGCTTAGAGGGGACTCCAGCGGCGGCTCCCCTTAGGAATCTGATGGCTTCTTTTGTGTGTGGTATTTTGAAGCATGTCAGCAGTACTGGGCACTGCCTCCTCCAAGTGACCAAGTGGGAGTGTAAAGAGTAACCTCTCTGCTTTGAGCTGTAGAAGAAAGTGTAGGAATGTATTTCCAGACCTGTCACTGTAAATTCCAAGGAAGAAATAACTCGTGCTCGGCTTCCCAAACAGTTCTGAAACCAAGGATCAGATACGCTAATATGTTATAAACTCTAAGGTGGCACGTGACTCCCTGACTGGAGTCTCATTTCATTTGGTGTCCAAAGCATTACCCAATATTTCATCAAAACCAGCTCCCTTCTGCAGGCCCAATCTGCTCCACCATTGAACACCAACACGTCTGTATGCCTCCCATCTCCATATATGCACAGACCTATGCTTCGGCTGATCTTCCTGATTACTGACTTTATCTGGCCTAGCCTGGTTCAAAACGATCCCTTATCACTCAGTCTGAATCCTTCCAAAGACTGAATGAAGAACTCCAAAGCGGCACCATGTGGATGGGCACATGTGTATGTGCTCCTGGGCACACACTGAGAGACTCAAAACTTTCTCATGAAAGGTTGGCTTCTGAAAACTAGTCTTTTCTTCTTACTCTGGCTATGGATAGGTCTAAGTCTCTAGTTCAACAGATGCATATACTAGGATCAAGGAGCCGTCCAGCTGTTCTTTCTTTCACTCAGCAACACAGAGTCTACTTCCTCTGCTTTGAGATCTCATGCACCTACTTTGATCCTTCCCTTGGTCTTAATTTTCCCTTCTGGAAAATAGACCCTGCATTCTCCAGTGGGAATGAACTTGCACTGGCTCATGTCTTTATATCGTCCCAACCTTCTTAAGTACGAAGACATGATTACCGCTATCCAATACTGGCATGCTAGCCAAGAGGTGGGCAGTGTTCGGCCTTACTTTCAGACCCTGTAGGAGTTAACTGCTTGAGAATTCATAGTATGAAAGCTACTCTGTGTGTCCCCATTAAGCAGAACAGACCACACAACTCAGGTGTCTAGTGAACATACGGTCAAAGGAGAAGCCTCCACAGTGGTCACTGTGCACCCAACTATGCGTTTCATCTGGATTAACTCACTTGCTTCTTGGAACTCCCCCACTGGGGAAAGTACTGTCGTTAAACCTGTGTTCATAGATGAGGCAGCAATGGCAGACAAGTTAAATAACTTGCTTCAGTAGTGGAGCCAGAATTTGAGCCAGCACCGGTGCACGTGTCTGTGCGCAGAGCCCACGTGTTCCCATAGGGGGAGGGGAACCACAGAGCCTTTATTTCCTGGGGACAAAGGACAGGCCCTCAAACCGCCTTTTCTCCTTCACTGCAGTTTCTGTATTATCTGGATCATCCAAGGTCTACAATGAACCTCTATCTCTTTCAAAGGAATCATTTTAAAATGTTCATATGAAAAAGGATCTCTCATTTGTGCGTCTTAAACCATTGAAGGCTTTGAATATGAAATGCCTCCCTCCCAAGAATTCATGTGTCGGAGGATTTGTCTCCTGCTGGTGGCACTATTTTAGAGGTTCTGGACATTTTAGAAATGGGATCTAGGTATCGGAAATAGGTCACTTGAAACAGATCCGCTGGGCTCTCTTATTTGTGACCCCTTTCCTGTCTTGCCCTATCTCTCTGTCTGCCATTGTGAGGAGACGAATTCTCCTCTGCCTCGTGCTCCCAATGGCATGATATTCTGCCTAAGTGTACTGGATATATCCGGAACCAACCAAAATATTAGCCAAATAAACAACTCTTCCCTGAGATTGTGTATGGCAAGCAGTTTGACACAGAGATGAGAAGACTTCCTCAGAAGGACTGTCATGCCTCTCAATCCATGGAGCAGACATGCAGAGGCCTTAGGGAGACAGTTGAGAAAAGGAAAAAAAATCGCATGACTTGAGACCAAATTTCTATATCTTTCTCTACCTTCTCATCTTGAGGTATCCAGATAATGTCTTTGCTTCCCAACTACTTTCTCACATTGGTTTCTTATGACCTCCTGCTTACTGAAACAGTCAAGACAGATACTGAGAATGTGCGTGTCCCTCTTGGGGCTCTACACACATTGCCTGATTTATGCACCACACTCTGTGAGTGTCAACATTCCTTCTTCCTAGATGCTAAAACTGATGTTTCAAGACTCACCTTGATCAGGTTCTTAAAGTGAGTTGACCACTGAGCTATGATACAAATTCAGGAATATCAGGCCACCAAGTCTAGAATTCCTTCTGGGTAAATACTGTTGATTGGTTCTGAAATCCATCACCCCAAAGACACACACCTAGCCTAAGCCTCTCATCCAAACTCTCAGAGCAGTGGTATCTGACTGGCCATTACTACTTTTAGAGTTGATTTAAGTATTTGGTAACTCTTACTCTACTTCAGCCTGTCTCTCATGTCTGTCTTTTTCTTCTTTGACAACATCCTTCAGGGCCCCTCCAGCTCTCTGAGGTGAAAGCAGTCAGCTTATGAGAAAAGGCACCCAGAGAGATGCAACCTCACATCAGCCCCTAGGTGCTAGCCTGCAGGCTTTTCCCAGAATGGGCCAGGAGTGGCTGGGAGGGAGGGAGTTTGCACTCCGCTCAGCCAGTTAGCTTTCCAGGCCAGCAGCAGTAATGGAGAACGTGACAAGCTGTCACTAGAAGCCAGCTCAGTTCTCCAAGACTTAATGGTAGAATAACACAATAGGGTCAGACTAAAAAGGTTCCCTTATGAAAATTTTATCAGCAACTTTGGTAAATGGCTATGGGAAAGGTGCTTTGCTCCCAGGCAGACCTGGGACCCAATTTTTCAAGGTACAGGCGGCCTGCATTGCCTCACCCCCACAAGATATTAAGGGCACTCAAATTGAATTAACACCAAATCAAGCCGGTGCACTTAACAATACAAATGCACTTAAGGGATGCCTCAGGATGATTTGTGACTAAAGAAAGCAAAGAAGAGAACAGACTGCAAGCCACAAGGGTGGTGTTGTGTGTCATATACAGGAAAGGCCATAAGTAGACCTTAGGATACCGGAAAACCATGAACTTCGGGGGCTCTCAGATACCTTAGACCAAGCTGTAAAGTAGAAGGCCGCTTTTGTGGTATGCAGAAACAATTGATAAATAAATTACAGCCAGTTTTCTTAGTGGCCTGGTCTCCATTACCTCTGACAGGAGTGGAGTCACTCTGCTAGGATGAATAAGAGACAAATAATGGCATATCACGTAGCACCCAGGAAATTCTTTACTGTATGCTGGGACTCTTCATGACAATGATCACACAAAGATCAGTGTGACATCTGAGTGATGAGAGGTCACAGTTCTCCAGACAGACCTCGACATGTCCTAAAGAGAATCAACAGAAAATGTCCCTGGAAAGGGAGACTCCAGTGTCAGAGCCAGCCCTCGGGTTTCTCCTCTTGCTCTTCAACACATGTCTGCACACATTTTCTTCCCCAGTGTCTTACTTCTGCAGTTTCAGGCTCCTGCACTCTCCCTGGCATCCCCACTCACACCCCCTCACCTCTTTCCCGTGCACACCCTGTCTATTGAGCTGGAAGACAATCGGCCCATCTTCATAGCTGAATGGCTCTTCCAGATAATCTTGGAAACTTGGATACATTCTGGACTTGTGAGAATTCAGGGGGAAAAAATGGCCTCACTGGGGATCTCTTCCCATCAAGTGAAATACACACAAAAGCATGTTTTTGTCGTCCTTTCGGGGAACAAGCCGCCTCCACGCAGGGTCTCAAGCAGGAAATGGGCTCCATTTAGGTTGGAGGTGGCCTAATTTTTATCAGAGTTAAAGCAGTTGTTCATCTAGTCATGGGGTGGTTGGGAAACTGGGGCAGCTTCAGGTTTTCACTACAAAACACAAAGTTTTGAGATGCTGAGAAAGATCCTTTCCAGCCACTGAACCTCAGCCAGGTCTTGCTCCCTATAGACGGTTGGCATCGTTGGGGGACAAAGGGATGATGAACCCTCTTCTCCCAAACTATCTTAGGCCCTCCTCTACTAGAATTTGTGTGTGGGACTACAGCAAAGTGACTGAGTCGTGGTTTTTCCCATTGTAAAATAAATACATTTACATCTTCTTCAGCATCCCCAAAGGACTGTAACAGGGTATGGAGACAATCATTATGGACTAAGCCTTAGGAATTAGCAAGTACCACAGCTATCCAGTTTCGTCATGCAGACCATTATATTAAAGATGTACCTGCAGACCCCTTCTCACAGGAACAATGGGTACCAAGTCCTGAGGAAGAATTTTGAACTACCCATGGTTTTCTATTACAGCAGCCTTCTCTTAGAACATCCAGAGAGAGAAAAGAGAAGGCATGTGAATGGAACCCCCTTTAGCCTCCAGGATCACTGTACCCCTTATTTTTTGAGCTTCTTCTGCAGGGAACTTTAAAAGAAAACAACAGATTAGGTCATTTCTAGTGTTCCTAAAGTCATCCAGCACACCTGAAGGTTTAAGACAAGCATCACAGCTTGTTTCTCAGAGCCAGAGATCTGCCACGTCCACAGACTATCTTGATAAGGTTGTATCTTCTCTACTCACTAGGTGACTTTATTCTAGGTTCTGTGTAGTACATTCTCCATTACTGACAAGCATCCCTTATATGCCCCTTATATATTACCTCTTGCTTCAGACAAACTTGTTTGTAGCTCATAAATCCTTACTTATGAATCGTTTATCCAGTCAACACTGTTTACTGCATACTGTCCAGTATGGACCACGTATGTTCCCAGCCTAGGGTAGGTATAAAGAGGACTAGGAGACTTGGACAAGTTCCTTAACTCAGGGAGCCTGTCTTCAATTCCTCTGCTTAGTTCTTTTTCAGTCTAAGATGCAGACAGCTAAGCTGATTGCACTACCTCTAGCAAGGAATACCCCCTACCAAGTAGAAAGGAAGCAAAATGAGCAAGACAGAATTAATTTGCTCTCTCTGTTTCCCATAGGTCACTCTGTTATCCCTGGTGCTGAATTACTTGTCTTTGTGTCTCTCTGACTCCAGTATGCTTCAAGCTCTTTAGATTAGGTACCTAGTCCTCCCATTCAGGTCTATGTCTTAAGCACAGTCCAGGTAAGAAACAGGGACTCCATGAGCCTCCACTCCGTGGAGGCATAAATAAATGAATACATGGGTGGATTCAACATATCCTCACTTTCTCTGTCCATGACTATCTCTCTCTCCTGATTTCTTTTCTATTAACTCTCATCTAGTCTTTGATCCATAGGATCCATAGAGACAAAACAGCCCAGTGATGATCAACACAGGTTCTCTCTCGTAGGTGTTAGTTTGTCTCCTGTTGGCTTGCAGAAGTTTGTTAAATATGCAGGATAACTTTTTTTTTTCTCTCTCAAGTTGTTTTTAAATGGTTTGTACGTTGAAATGAATCCTGGTGAGAATATTTTCACCATAAAAATTAATGCTACAAATTAGGGATATACAGTTCAGCTCTGTCACCCATGCACTGTGTGGCCTTGAACAAGCTGCTTAATATCACAAAATTTGGCTTCATTATTATTCTTATGATGGAGGTGCTGAGTGTGGCTCTGCAAGGTTACTCTGTGGGGAAAGTGAACATTTTGAAAGTGTTTGGTATAATTCTTTCCACAAACTGTTTAAGAAAACTAGTTTCTATTTCTAGTAGGGCATGGTGCCTTTTCTGACATTTCAAACAATGCAATTCTTTTCATCCCTTAGACTTCATCTTGTTTTCCAAAGAATTTATGACAAGGAAAAACAAAAACAAGAAATAAATCTAATAAAAATAGAGACATAAATGACAAACCAGTAAGAGGGGGAAAATGAAAACCCCAAATCGGAATGTTATACTGATTGAATGGGGCCTAGTAGATCAAGAGTCACAGAGGTCCTCCTTGTGTGGCTAGATACAGCCAGCAGTCAGTGCTAAAGCAGGGATGGCCTGGGATGTTCTAACACAATCTCCCATGACACAGGATAGAGAAGCGAAGGGAGGCATGCGGGGGGGGGGGGGATCGGGGTGGGGGGGGATCCTCGCTCTGAGCACTAGCAAGCACACAGAGGAGGGGATGCTTTCCTCTTCAGCACTCCTGGGGCACCCCACTTTACAGGAAAGGCTACTGAGGCAAGGGAAAAGGCACAGCCTGCCTAAAGCTACCTAGCTGTTGACTGACAGAACTGGAATTAGGACCCAGAGTGCCTTTCTCTGGTCCACTCAGCTTCTCTGCTGTGGCCCCCTGCTGTCTCCTCTCTCCAGGAAGATCCATTTTGTGATAACAAAAAAGATCAAAAAATCTTTCAAGATTGAACAAAATCACACTCAAATGAAAAAAAAAAAAATCTGCTGGCATTGAGATATAGTGGGACTTCCCAGGGAATTTCCTAGATCTGGCTGTGACACATGAAAGAATGACAAGCATAAGCCCAGTGGCAAGAGTAGCTGCTCTAGGGAAAAAAAAAAAGCCATGTCCTCATTTTGTGTTGGCTTTTGAAAAGAGAGCCATGTTATTAATTCATATTCTTTTGTTGGCCACTCTGAAGCCCAGGCCTTTTTTTTTTCCAGCAGTTCCTACACATAGAAACTTTCTCCCAAACTTCTGTCTATAGCTTCAACTTCCCTCCTCATGAAACTCTCTATTGGGGTAGTTAATGGGTGGACATAGAAACCAGATCTATTTTTCCGTCCTCTTCTTCAGAGAGAAGCAGCCAAAGCAAGAAGGTGTAAAAAGCAATCAATGGATCCACAGAAGGGCAAGGTAGAGGCTGCGGAGTCCGGTGGGTGAACGAATCCATTTACCTTCTAGTTGACAGCAATGTTTCATTGATCAGGCAACAGGCAGGTGCAGCCCAGCATGCGGGCCTCTATTTTATAGGGATTGTGTTACTGCCCTCTGAGCTGCAGCTGACCTTACACCAAATAAACACACTAGCCCAGTTCCTAAGTCACAGTCCCTGGTGTGGCACAGAGGCACCTCATGAAAACCCTCCCTTCATCTCCATTCAAAAATGGCTCTGGCAGTTCCTGGTTCCCTTGTTAATAACTCTCTCCCTACCTGCTTCCAATCTGTCCAATCTGTCCAAGACCTCATTGACTGGATCTGCATTGACATTCCAGGGCAGGAGAAGCCACTAACATCCAAAGGAACACTAGCAAAGACCCTGAAAAGGGGGAAACTATTGATTTTTAAAAACACATTTCTGTTATTCGTTTTACACATAGCAGAATTTCACCTCAGATAATCTCGGTTTACTTTGCCATAAGCGTATTTCTGAGCTCTGCCACCTGTTTGGGTGAACTTGAGAAATATGGTCTCAGTGGTAGCCTCCTGTTTATATAGGCATGTGTATGTATGACTGTGTGTGTGTGTGTGCATGCACACATGTGTGTGAACTTCTTTATGTGTGGGTGAGGTGAATGAGAGAGCATTCACATGCCATAGCAGGTGGAGAAATCACAGGATAACCTCAGTTGTCCTTCCATTCTGGGTATCTCTCATTGTTTTCTGCTATACTATGGACACCAAGCTAGCTGCCTACACTTCCAAGGGATTCTCCTGCCTCAGCCTCTCTTCCTACTGTAGGAGCACCAGGATTAGGTATACCTTGCATTCCTCCAGGTCCCTGTACTCAGAACACCTCTCAGTCTTAGACAGCAGGTGCTCTTAGTCACCGAGACACCTCTCAGTCCTTGCTTGTACTTTTTAAATGAGTCGGATGTGGTAAAGCAAGCAAACAAATAAATAAATAGAATCAGCTACTAAAAATCAAATAAGAAATCCACAGTCTAATTAGAAAGCAAGACTGTTTGCTCCACTCACCCTATGGAAGTCCTGTGTATTGGGTGATACTGCTCATCTGCAGATGCCAGTAGCTGGTGTTCCCGGAGAAGACTCATGGAGACCCCAGACTCACTACTCACAAGATCTGTGACTTGAGGGAACTGCCCTGCCTTTCATCCTTCCTGTGTAAAATGGAAATATTATAGTAGTGCATGTCTGGTGTGCTTCATCTCAGTGATATGAATGCTATCTAAACCAGTGGCATTCTGGTTTAACTCTCACGGTCATTGAAAGTTTCAGGAACATACAGACTGAAACAGGAATGTTACGAAGATCTCTGTGGTCCTGCACAAGATTGACATGCATGCACTTCATGTTTTTGATGGAAGGAGAGAACCAGTTTCCCCTCCACAAGGGGCATGGGTATGTGCGCAGACACACACACACACACACACACACACACACACTGTAAAAAGAATGCATTTCATGAGCTAAAACCAAGTTGTTTAGTTCTGGAAGCTTTTCCCTTTTTTGCAACCCATAGTGAAACACTGAACAGACAGAAACAAACTGGTCTGCCCACACGTCTGTGGGAGAAAGTTCCGTCCTGAGATGAAGCGCAGTGATACACTGTACGGAAGCCCTCAGCTTGTCCGCTGTCCAGAGAATGAAGTTGAAAACACAAGCTTCAGAGAGTAAGTACTGTGTGTACACCCTGAACACAAAGAATTCAAACACTTGGGCTCTCGCACTGGGATTGTTTTCCCAGGGTCAACCCAGCCTTAGAACTTTGTTGAGGAATTTACTTTGCTCATTACTTCAGGGAAATAAAAGACTCAGTTGAGACAATTATAACTCTATTCTGGAGGTGTGCAACAGCTCCAACTTGACCTGTGTTTTATTCCCATTCCTCCTTCGGGCTTTACCTGCAGTATCCCCCGGGAAAGCACAGCTGGGAATTGGAATCTTTGTGGGTCTATTACAAGGTCTTTTTGTGTTCTATGTCTCAAGTTTCTGAATCTGAAACTTGTGAAATACAACTTGCAAAGCGCCTCTTTAAGCAAGAATACCACTGGAATCTTTCCTCCTCCTCTACAAACTAGAGAGAGGAGTAGGCGCCCCTGGGGGATGAAGCTCTTGCTTTGAAGTACATGTGAACAAGAGAAGGGCATCTCAGGAATAGCAGCCAGGGACCAGGATGTGCCAGGGTGTCACTGTCGGGTGACAGGCAAAGGGGCTGAAAAATGGAGGGATGCAGGAGGCAGGCAAGTGCTCTCACGTGGACAGTGAGGGGAGTGTGGAAGGATGTGGTCATGGAGAGAGAGGAAAGAAAGATGAATGGGGTCTGAGTCAGTCATAGGCTAAAGCAAACAGGAAGGTTTTAAAGTGAGATTTGAGGAAAGGAAGTGGTTCTGAGCAAGGGAGGGAGTGAGCTGGAGACATCCATCTCAGAAAAAGTCACTCTCCTTTTTAGGATGGGCAGACTTGTGTGAATATTTCTTGGCGATACTGACAGATGGGCGGACCAAATTTTTTTATTTTTTAAAAAAATCACAACTGGCTTTAGCCTTTTCCTAGAACTTGAACAAGAAAAAAAATGAGACTTTAGATTTGAAACATTCTGAGGCTCATTTGGGGTGAAAGGCTGCTGGGCTGCTCTGAACATACAAACAGGGCCACCCAGATGAAGAGCTCATGGGGAGGTCACGAACTGCTCAACATCAAGAGAGTTTCTGTGGCCATCTCCCTAATGCTATGTCCAGCGCACCCCAGTAGACCAGAGAACATGGCCTAAGGAAAGCTTGCTGCTTTTCAAGTGTGGAATTACACTGATAACTCCCACTCTGGACAGGGGCCCCATGCAGGAGGTGGGTGGGGCCAGGAGCCTAGAGAAAGTTTCGTGTAAGGACAAAGGACAGTGTTGACTGGCATTTTCACAGAAAGCATAGAGACACCAACCAACTAGGCCATGGGCAGCTGCTCACAGACCCACAGTGCCTTCCGAGGACTAATCTAAGATGGTTCTAGAAGACAAAAATGAATGAACAAATCTTGACAAGAATAAATGAACCAAAATCAGCAAATTTTACATCCTTTTAGCTCCTTCAGAAAGCTCCCTTCCTGCAGCCCTCTCAGAAATTACCCTCCCCATCTTATGCAGGTCAGCAACGTCCCCAGGGCTTCAAGACAAAGAGGGTTTCTCTTCTTGTTTTATCGCTGTGGGAATAGAGCCTGTGTGGCTCTCATTTTTCTCAACTATAAAGTGGCCACAAAATGCTTTGTCTCCAACTCTATAGATACTGCCCACTTTAAACTCCTCTGCAGATTCGAAGCCTGTAGTGTAAAAGGCCATGGGGTGTAATGGTGAGAGTTGTCATAGGATAATAACATCCACGTTGTTTCTTCATAGTATACAATTGAACTCAGGTATAAATAAACCTAATGCTGGACCACATTATTATTCAAGAAAAAAATCAACTAAAGAAACCCTTCAGTGATTTCTTAGTCTGTGTTTATGTTCTTTATTGTAAAGTCTAAAGTCACTACCACATTATGATAAAATGTCAAACTTTGAAATAATTAGTACTTTTTAAATTTATGTGTATATTTTTTGTTTTTTAAATCTGCATGTATGTTCGTGCATCGCACGTCTGTAGTGCCTGAAGGGGCCAGAAGAAAGCACCAGATTTCTCCTGGAATTGGAGATACAGATGGTTGTGAGCCACTATGTAGGTACTGGGAATTGAACCTGGGTCCTCTGGAAGAATAGCCAGGGTTCTTGCCTTCTCTTAACCTCTGTAGCATCTCTCCAGTCTTAATTACCAGATCTTAAATACTCAGAATATTTTAACAGCTTTATTATCATATAATCACTGTTACTTTGTACAATCACTTTAAAACTGCCCTATCAAATACAGTAGTCGCTAGCCCCAAATAGCCACTTAGATTTATATTTTTAGGTTTGTGTGTGTGTGTGTGTGTGTGTGTGTGTGCCCTGTGTGTATAGATGCCCAGGGCGGCCTGAGGACTGACAGGGTATCCCTGGAGTGCTGGAGTGCTGCTGAGAACCAAACTTAGATCCTCAGGAAGAGTATGGGTGCTACCTTAGAACAAGAAACGTTCAGTTCCTCTATCACTCTTGTTACATTCCATGTGTGGCTGCTAGCAGTGGGTTAGACAGTCATATTACCATCATTGTAGAATGTTCCATTAAGCAACAATGGTCTGAATGATAATACACCCCATTACAAATACTTGGAAAATACACACATTTGGGTAAAAGAAATATAATTCTTAGTTACTCACTACCCAGTGGAAACAATATTACTATTTGTCAGGTCACTCAGGGTGTTTCTCTCTGGCCTAAATGAGTCTTGTTTTGTTTGGGTAACATAGTTATAATCTAGTGAATGTCAGTGTTACATGTCTTCTTTTCTACCTCTGAAGCAAGCAATCTTCCACTGTAAGACTCACATGGGTAGGCATCACTACCAAGCTATACATTTCAGACATCTCACTTAGGAGACATGGGGTATTTCATTATCTTAGTCACATAGAGTAGATGATTTTTTACAAAATAAACCAAAGTTAAAATTTGTAATCTGGTTGTATTTGTGAGATTCATTAGGGGGCTAGAGAAATGGCTACATCCTACAGAAGTTCCAAATCAATTTTTTTTTTAAATCAGAAACATGCCAGGGGTACCAGGCTAATGCTCTGGAAAGACCTGCCTGACCTGGTGGTGGCTCTCAGCTTTCTCAGCTTTAGAGCTTGGAAGAAATCACATGTGTGTCCTCACACACCTTAACACTATCTCCTATGCTTCAGGCCTGGGCCCAGCAGATGCTAAGGAAGAGCAGCATGCTGTAAAATGAGAATAATCATCCTGAAATTACACATTTCATTGCCAAAAGCTAAAACTTGAGGCTCACACTCTCTCAGAGCCTTCTTTCCCCTGCATTCCCAGAGCCTGGCAAGGCTGCTGTGAGTCGCTTATGGGAGAACTCACAGCAAAGAGCCCACACAGAGACTGGCACTCTCCCCTAGAAAGCTGCTAGAAGCCTCTGCCTGCTGCTTGCTCTTTTGCTGAGCTGACTGCTCAGAGTCTCTTTACTCAGGGTTTTCTTAATCCCCTTCCTTATGATGACAAGAGACACTGACTTCCCATCTCCCTTACACACAGCCTCTCCTTACCTGACCTATCCCAGCCAAACTTGAAATTTCATAACCTTGAAGACCCCAGATTCTTTCTGTTTCTTGGGACCTCTCCAAAGTCCAGATGTGTGTATTTGCCTGAACATTTTCTCCAGACATTACAAAGCTAAAATGTAATTTTATCCCATTCTCCCTATCAAACAAACACAGTAACGAAAACCTCCACTCTGGTAGTTTTCATTTGTCCGCAAATGGCATTACTAGGGTAAAGACCTCCTTGCTCTTCTCTGTTTCTAAAGCCCTACTAGTTACTAAATCCCATAGATTCTACTTTTCCAATTCCACCAGCACGTGAGAGCCACCATCCTCCCTAGCCTAGACCACGGCAGTAGCCTCAGTTTCTACTTTCTCCTCACCCCACACAATCCTGATTCACTGAAATCTCCACCAAAGCCTCTCAGGTTGTGCCATCAGGCATGAGGAGGGAAAGATGAAATATGTCAGCTCTGCAGGTCTGGGCACAAGTCCAAGCTCAAGGTGGTGGTGGGACTCTGGGCAATTCCTCTTGGACTCTCTGGCTTCAGGTCCTTTATCTCTCTAGAGCAGAGCTGCCTACAAACCTCTCAGAGGCCTCAGAGCCTGAATTCTATACTCTCAGAAACTTACACTCATCCTGGAGGATTTGTCCAGCTACACCTCTGCAGAGTATCCCCACAGACAGGAGATGAGGAATGTTAAGACTTTGCAACAGTTGCTGCTCCAGAAACAGCGTGTGCAGAATGTTCCTGGCCAGGACAGTGCTACCTAGAAGAGCAGAAGCCTGTCTGTCGGCAGCAGACCGAGACGTGGCTGAGGGGCCAGCAAGCTGAGGGAGAAGAGGGTCTGGAACGGCTCATGCTCTGTTTGAAAAGGAGGTTTTAATGGGATGTGCTTCTCACTCTGGATTTTAATGACTTTTCTAAATGTAACAGAGGCAGCGTGGGTGGGACAGATAAAGACAAGAGGGTTTGTGTCGTGAATAGAGAGAGGAAGAAGAAGAAAGTGGTAAAGACAGGGCAGGGCAGGGCAGGCTGGAGCTGCTGAGAATCCCAGCAGCCTTCGCGACAGTCTGCTCCTGAAGGGTGGAGGGCCTAGTTAACGCTTAAGAATACTGTAGCCACGCATAGTGATGCATGCCTGGGAAGCATTCAGGAGGCAGAGACAGGCAGATGTCTGTGAGTTCAAGGCCAGCCTGGTCTACAGAATGAGTTCTTGTCTTGGAAAAAAAAAGAAAGCAAAAAGCAAAAGCAAACTAACAAGAATACTATGAATCAGAGAGTGTAGTTGAGAGGCTAAATTCATTGTAAAATCTGAAAAGCTTTGCTATGTATAACACACATCAGTTGGTTAGCCCAATAGGCCTCATTTCTGACAGAGATACCTTGCCTCAGATTTGAGACTATTGTATAAGATGAACTGAAGTGGTTTTGCTGTACATATAAAGTTTTCTAATCTTACAGCGACGTAGTGGAGAAATTTTAGAAAACGAATTTTCAATATTTTCCTACCATCTCTTTTCAAGCACATAATCATCAAATTAGTTCATCTTTAGATTGCCTTGGGTAAGAATGTTTGATTTTAAAAATTTCCGTTTGAGTTGCTGACTTGAGCTTCATAAAAATAAATCATTAAAAGAATTTTGACTTAAGATTAGGACAAATTTTCCAGCAACTTCTGAAATAACCCTGAACTTATAACTTTCCTTTGTTTTATGTATTTATTCAAAGTGGCATTATCAACATAAAAGACTACAAAATCAAAATATCAGTTATCTCTGGGAAAAACAGCAAAAACGCCCTACCCTGCAGGATTAAAAATTAATTCTTATTTAAAAATAAGTAAAGCATACATCTATCTCATTAATATGCAAATTTGTTTTCACTGTTAATAAATCATAAAATTACATATCAAAGAATTGTTTTAGTTAAATAAGTTATTATTTGTAATACTTGATTTATATGTCTCTTATATAGCTATATGTCCCCTGAAGAGGCAGAGATAGGCAGATTTCTGGTCACCCAGTCTAATTGGATCAATAAGCTGCAAATTCAGTGAGAGATGGAGTTTCAAAGATAAGATGTAATGTAACCAGAAAAGACATTCAACCTCAACTTCTGGCCTCTACAGGCACAGACACATGCACACACACGCACTCACACACACACAGACACTCATGCATGTGTGTGCACACACACAGTGGGAGAGGAGATATAGGAACATGAATGCATACATGCATGTAGGTTCACACACACAAATAGCCACACACAAATTTTATCAGGTTTTCAAAAAAAAAAAAAAAGTTGAGTAGAATAAGTTAAAGAAGCCTTACTAGGCAGCTTTCACTGTTCTTCTGAAGAGGTTCACAGGACAGAGCAATGAGCTATTGAACGGGAAGCAGTCCAAGCTCAACAGCCAAATCTTGATAGGTCAGTTCGTGCAGTGAGCTTGTCTCCAGGCACAGCACAGCCTTGCACCCCTGTTCCTCTGGGGCACCTTTTATCTGTCCTTTCAACTGGGTCCTATTCCCTAACCCACTTGCCAGTGCTAGAGATGTGTTTAGTCCTTTCTGACCCCCAAGCACCTACCCAGCCCAGAACCAGAGACTGTGTCAGAGACAGATACATGCATATGGTGGACTCACCCACAAATGCCAGCTCATGGCACACCCAGGACAGTCCTGAAGTCTGTCTCCAGTAAGGCAGACAACACCTGCTAGCTTCTTAACACGGGGCAGGCTCGATCTCTGTTGATATATCTACAGTAGTCTGTCCTTTATCTGTGAGGGATATGTGCCAAGACTCCAGTGGATGCCTGAAATCTCAGATAGCTCTGACCCCTCCATATCCTGCATATTACTACACATTCAAACCTATGGTAATGTCCAATTTATAATTTAAGCAGAAGAAACTATGAGATTAGTGACAATAGTAAGACAAAGAAATTATTGCAATAACTATATGGAGTTATGTGAGTCAGACTATCTCGGTTCCTGGTGCACTATAGGAATATTTGGGGATCATGATCAGCATAAGAAATAGAAACTGCAGAAGATGAATGCATTGGGAGGGGGAAACTGTTGAACCCAGGTACTGTGGATCTTAATCTACAGCTGAGGACACTGAAGTTGCACAGGAATAAAAACTCTATCTGAAGGGTCAGGATTTGGATCCAAGTATGGTTGGTTTATAAATACACTGATAGTCTATCTCCTCAAGCAACAATAGATTCAGTGTCTCTGATTAAACTATGAAATTAGGGCAGCACCTCTTGAAATTTCAAGTGGAGTACAATGACAGTTCCTTCTAAAAGCGTGGCATATGGCCATAGGTAGGGAGTGGAGAAGGAGAAACTTAGAGACAGGGAGACTAGTTCTGAGGCTATGGTATTGATCAGACACAAACACTCAAGATGTGTGGGGGCTGTAGCTTGCGCGTGGGCGTGGGTCCTGTCGGACTGAGTTGTGTCTGCTGCCCCGGGCAGCTGGAACCGCGGCTCAGGGAATTCAACTGAGCTCACTCCACGCAGCGCTGGGCGAACTCCAGGCTGTGAGAAGCCATTGAGCTCCACTCCGGGTGGGGAGATCCCAGTCTGAGGTCCTGCGTGGGCCAGAGCTCTTGGGTTGGGAGTCCCTGGGGCAAAGCGACTGGCTGGAGATCGGCTGGTCTCAGCCTTTGGGCTCCCAGGCACAGCTGAGAGGCTGCAGAAGGACTGAGACTTGGGGGTGGGGGGCATATGGGCTGAGAGTGGAGGCTAGTCGCTGCCATCTTGTCAATAGGTTGGAGACTGTAGCTAGGAGTCAAAGGGAAAAGGCTGGCCAGGAACACACACACGGTGAGTGGGGAGGCCTAATCTTTTGAACTAGTCAGGGTTAGACTGTAGCTGAGTTAAAGGAAGAAGCTGGCCAGGAACACATGGGGAGAGAGAGAGAGAAAGAAAGAGAGAGAGAAAGAGAGAGAGGGGGGAGGGAGGGAGGGAGGAGGAGAGAGACAGAGAGAGACAGAGAGAGAGAGAGACAGACAGACAGACAGAGACAGACAGAGACAGACAGAGAGGACAGAGACAGAGAAAGACAGAGAGAGCTTAGTCTTTTGAACTAGACGGGAGTTACTCACTGTCCTTGAGTTCCCTGGAGTGAGTCTTCCTGGGCGCCAGCGGGGGGGGGTACACTTGAAGCTGGTTTTGCCTGCATCCTTCACAAAGATGGCTGTGTGGGAGCAGTGTGGGGAGGGTGGTAAGAGGACACAATGGGAATTTCCATGTTGAGGGTAAAAAGGGACCTGTAGGGTAGGAGGTGGGGAAGAGAGCTCAGTGAATGGGGTAGGTTTGGGAGCATCCCTGGATTATTGGGAAAAGGCACAGATAAGTCAAAGGAGAGTACAAGAAGGAACAGTTGTAAAGAACAGCCGGAAGGGACAATAGGAGACAAGCATTGTGGGAGTTTTACCACCTTCTGATTAACTTCAAAGTCCACTCCATGAGTTGGATCTTACATGACACTTCTAAAGCAGCCAAGAACCTGAGACTAGACAGGTTATGGACCTATTTGAAAACCTAACACTATTATTTTGCTAAAAGAATATAGCACTAAAATTTCTCTGAATGACAAATTGCTGTATCCATAGAGTACAATAGCTTTCAAAACCCATCAGAGAAGCTTCTTCTTGCAGTAGATGGGAACTAACATAAAGACCCACAACTGGACAATGTGCACAATGTGGGAAAGTTTGGACCTAAATGGGATGTCACTAGCAACCCCCACCTTTCAAGGCTTCGGCTGTATGTGGAAGATGAGGCAGAAAGAGTGTAGGAGTCAGAGGCACTGAATGATTCCAAGGACACAGCATCTTCCAGACACAACAGGACCGACACACTTAGGAACACACAGAGCCTGTAACAGTGCACACAAGACCTACACAGGTTCAAACCAGACAGAATCCCAGCACTGAGAAGGAGAAGTGGACACAAAGTCCCACCCCTACCCAAGAAGCTATTTGCAATTGATACTTGCTGGGAAGGGAAAAATAAGTTTTCTCCAGCAGAGTGTCACTGGGAATATCAACCACACAGCAGGGCAGGCCCCATGCCCAGGAATAGTTGGCCAAAACAAAATGGACTCCATGTTTTTGTCTTATTGTCTTTCTTTTTACTTGTTTGTCAGTTCGGTTTTCAATTTTTTGTTGGTTTTTTTCTGATTTCTCCTCTCTCTCTCTCTCTCTCTCTCTCTCTCTCTCTCTCTCTTTCTCTTTCTCTCCTCTCTCTCTTCCTTTATGAGGGAAAAAGAAAGAAACCATAAAAAATGGAAGAACCTAGGAGGAGTTAGGAGAAGGAGAAAAGTATTATCAAAATAAATGGTGTGACAAAAATTAATAAAAAAATAAAACTAGCTGGAGGGAGATGAATGGGTCTGTTCTGGACTCCCTAAGCTCAAGGTTCACACAGGCTATCCAGACACAAATGTGCCCTCCTCCACTAAAGAACAGAGCTACAAGTCAGACTTGGAAGTTCCTAGTCTTGAGTTCTAGGAACTCAATATGCTACAGTCTGTGAGATCATTCGGGAAGACTGGGTGATGAACTCGGCAGTTAACCACGCAGCCCTCAAAGTTCCTGCTCAAGAGAGGGCTGCAAGAGAAGAACACCCCTAGGGGCCTGTGAGGAAAGGAGAGAGCTGGGGGGAAAGGAAGCAAGACAGCTAGGAAACAAAGTGAGGACGTGCCTCACTGTGATGAATGGAGGGAAAAGGAGTGTGTCCATTGGCTCTGGCTAGCTGACACTCTGTGCCACAGCTCTGACAGAATACCATTAGTGCAGTGGTGATGGAGCAATATCATCCTACTGGAAGCTCCTAGGACCTCATCTAACCACTGCTTTGGGCATGATTCACCAGCCTGGGCCCTGAAGGCTCCCATGAAATCTCCATCATCCAGACCCAGAATCCCATGTCACTCTTGGTTGATATTTCAGCATCCATCTATGTTAGGAGTCTCCCAAAAAGATTCTTTCACCTAAATTCTGCCCAACTTTGAGTAAACTTATCTGGCCAAATGCAAAGGCCACTCTTCTTATTAGGAAGGAAAGCTGAGTTCAGATTTGTTCTTCGCTTCTCTGAGCTATCTATAGATGATGACCAAGATGCCATGCAAAACAGGCTCGTAAGAGCTTGGCTGTATTGATTGAGGAGACTATCATTCTCTCAGTGAGTTCAAGTTATCTCAGACCTTTAGAACAGTACAGGGAAGGACACTTGCTCTTATCTAAGATTTCCTGGGAGTGGACTTTAGGGGGCTGAAAAGTAAGAGGACACAAAGTTAACTGGAGTTTCCAGGAATAGGAAAGAGTCATCAAAACCAGCTATTGCCATTGGTTTGAACTGGGGCCTAACTCATTGTGGCTGCTGCTGCAGCCAACAGTTTCTTTGGGCTTCCCAAACTCCAAAATAGAGTTCAGTAGACATATCAGGGCTCATTGGTAGCCCTTACCACCTGGTATATGACCACCAGACAGCCCATGCCAGAGTCTTTCTGATTCCTACAGTTCTGATCATGGGTGGTGCCAGTCTCTAGAATTGTCTGGAGACACTTTTGATTGTCACAGCACAGGAAGGGGGTTTCCATCAACACATAATGGCTAACAGCTGGCTAAACCTCCTATAATTCACCTGTCAGTCTTTCAATAAAAAACTACCTCTGTCTAAGCATCAGAGATGCTGAGACGAAGCAATCTTCTTGGTAGTATTGAGACCCAATGCCCGCAATGGCCTCCTTTCCTTCCTTGTCTCCTTCCCAGAGTTCTGCTGGACTCTCCTGGGATTGTTCCTAAATGAGACACTTGTACTCAAATCATTATCTCTGTGCTGCTCAGAAGATGGGAACAAGAGCACACCATGAGGCTAAATACACTTTCTACATTGTTATAAACAAAATGTGAAGCCCAAGTGTACATGACACAAGCCTGTCCTCACAAGACACCCACACTGGGCTCTATGCTCAATCCTCGTTTTCACTTTTTCTTTTAAAACATTTCATTAAGTTTCTCAGACTAACCTTGAGCTTGTAGTCCTCCTGCTTCTGCCTCTCTAGTGACTGAGAGGATCACACACAGCTCATGGAATACATTATAATCAACGCTGAATACAGCAGAAACCAAATCTGGACAGAGTCGCCTCATCCTGTGTCATGAGGTGACTATGAAACCCAAGGCTGGAAGGGATAAGTAAGGCTTCTCCGAGAAGACCCCATCCCAGATTCAAACCTCCAGCCCCAGCATCCTGGTTCTTTTTTTTTTCCATCCCAGTGAAAGACTCCCAAGACAGAAAGGGAGTTGCAAAATAAACAAAAACCATTGCAGAGGATTGACAGAGTCCCTAAATCCCAGATTTAGCAGCTCCTCCCTGTCACTTCGTCTTGGTGACACAGAACTGAAAGGCTGCACATGGGTGGAGTGTGAAGGGAAGTTTCTGCTGGTGTCACAGGCAGAGGACCGCATCTGCTTACAGTTACAGGATGTATCACTCCTGAGAACTTCCCCTGACGTGCTCAGAGAAACACAAAGGAAAAGGAAAGAAAGAAAAGGTACTAAATTGCTGGCTACATTTGATCTATATTTTTTTTTCTCCTGGGTTTTTTCATTATATTCACTCTGACATGCCGTTAAAAAGAAAACCCTACGTATACAAGTAATAGATTTTGAAAAAGAAGGGAAAAAACTTAATATATTGAACAACCCAACATATACAATTCGAAAGCAGTAACCAGATCCCCTGCTCTGGCGGGCTGTAAACTGGGCTAGGGAGGAACGTTGTTTTTCTTTTGGTCATTCTGCCAAGTCAGAAAGGAAGCTGGAGATTAGAACGAAATATTTAAATCAAAAAATGAATCCTTCAATGAAAGTTGCTTGATCCCCTTCCTTCCCAGCCCTGCCTTCCTTCCCCCTGTTGGAAGCATATTTCTCTAAGAAAAGAAGTGGTGCATTGTGGAATAGAAGGGCTAGAAGGGAGACAGCCCAGTGGGGAGGCACATCCATCTCATCCTTTTAAAAGTGAGAGATGAATGACCAGTCAAATGCTTTTTCTGTACATTCTCAGAATAAATGGCAATGTTTCCCCTGGGGAGCAATGAGCAACAGATTTCCCCCTCTCTTCTCTCACTCTGTGTAACCATGTTAACCAAGTACCTAGCCCCTAGAACATGGGTCGGCATGGGTAGAATGGACAGATCCACATGCCAGGGCAATACAATATTCTTCAAAACTCAAGCGAGATCTTGACTCTTTCTAATGGCTCCATCATAAGAAACAGTGTTTTGGTTTCTTGAAATTGTCCTCAGATTCACATAAGAGAAGCTTAGATAGCGTAGGTCATGCAAGAATAATTAGAGAAAGGCTCCAAGAAAGGAGAAGACAGGAACAGAGCCACATCTGATATTCAGGCATCTCTAGAATTGCAAGTTCAATGTCTGTCCTCAAAAGGGTCCTGTCTTGGTCTTTGATTTGTTTGTTTGTTTGTTTGTTTGTTTGTTTGTTTGTTTTCAAGACAGGGTTTCTCTGTATAGCCCTGGCTGTCCTGGAACTCACTCTGTAGACCAGGCTGGCCTTGAACTCAGAAATTTGCCTGCCTCTGCCTCCCAAGTGCTGGGATTAAAGGCATGCACCACCACTGCCTGGCCTTTGTCTTGGTCTTTGAAGAACAGGTTCATGTGACCCTTTTAGTGCTGAGCCCAGTTCATGTGTGTTTAAAAACAATACAACACAAATAGTGGACTCGGACTTTATGACCTCAGGCCCTACTTATTAGAAGCATAGCTCAAAAACATGGGGGCAAAAATCAGCCCAACATAATTCTTGAAGAACATTGGTAAACAGAGCAGGGAGAGGGGCTGTCATCCTCAGGACTGACCACATTGCCATACATCAGTACTGACTCGTGTCTGTGACTGTTTTGCAAAACCAATTTGTTGATGCTTTTTTGACATCCTACACAAACGCTGGTAATGTGGTGCCAAGAACAGTCATGAATTAACTATAGGGTCATGCAAGATATAAAAAAACTAAAAGACACGTTGATGGTGTTCATAATCGTATGGGAGTGTAGAATAATAATGGATTCATTCTCCAGTGGCAAGAATGAATTGTCTTTCACATTTGTGTACTTAGGTATTTTGATAGGGGAAAAAATGTAAAACCCAATGTGTATCCTCATCTTTCTCTCCAATCTCTCTAGCTTCTAGCTTCACTATTCTGTAGCCTCATCATGTCCCAGAGCAGCTCTTGCATCAGAAGTGAGCTGGTCCATCACACTTCTCTTTTTCTAGTATAACACTCATCCAACACCTGTGCAAGCATCCGGAAAGCCTAGTGTCCCCCTGGTGTATTTTAGGAGGTTTTTAATAGAGGAAAACTACAGCAACATCAAGTGATCCTTGCCGGGCTCACACGGGGACAACTCACCAGTGGACACCTTTTCTGTGATGTGCTTTGCTCAGCTGTAGTGTGTCTGTAGCAGAAGGAAACCTCTCATTTTACCTGGTGAATGTGAAAGTGAATGTGTATTCAAACTGCTGGTGAAGAGACTCCTTGTCTATGGTGCCCTCCCTGAGAACCTTTGGTTCTTAGGCCTCACAACCCATCAGAGTCACTTAGAGAAGCTGGAGAGCAGGTCCCTTACCATGGCTCACTCACCAGTGTTACAGTTCTTGGTGGCAACCGTACAATGATCCCTAGTGAATTTGAATATGTCTCAAGGACTGAGCTCCGTGCTCTCCAGATTGCCTCGATTAATTTTCCCTGAAAGCAGTTACAGTTCAGATAGATCAACTGACTGGCTCAGGGCTCCTTGGAGGTCAAGAGCCTGCATCCTTCAGCACCACTATTCAGGAAGACCTGCCCAGAAATCCTCCTTGCTCGATGGTCTACCGAGCTGTCATTCAGTTTGATTGCACCTTGGCTCCAGGCCTGCACAGGCCTTTCTCTTTCCTGCCCCACCTCAGTCTTCTTGCTCCTCATGCGTATTTTCCAGACTGTGATGGGTTTGACCCAGTCTGTGACTCTAATTCACTGGAGTCTGCCTCCTGCCAGGTCACTGTCCTGAAGACATTACCTGGATCCTTCCAGCTTCCAGAAAGTCTCGATCCTCCCAAACTAGCTAAGTACATCTGGGACAGTCATTAGCACTCAGTTACTTCTTCAACTACTCAGAACAATCTCAGCTCTATCTGGGATTCAATGAGACCCAGAAAGGTTTCTGAAGACACATATTTCCATACTAGTGTATCTCCAAAATGGCTTCAAATATACGTTTTTATTTTTATTCAAGGTCATTTAAAATGATCTCCTTCCAAGGCCAAGCTGCCCCCGTGCATTTCTTTCTCTGTCCAGGAAGAGTGAAAGTGTGTCAACTTTCCCAGAAAAATCTGGGTTTGGGGTTATGAGTTCTAGAATATATAGCAAACATTCTACCTCAGTAATAAACTTTCTCACCCAGAAAACCACCAATATGGAAATTTTAATGAGTCTTGGTTTCGTTTTGTGTTTTGCTTTGTTTTGTTTTTCTGTTTTGTTTTGTTTTGCTTTGCTTTGTTTTGTTTTTCTTTATTTTGTTTTGTTTTGTTTGAGACAAGGCTGGATATCTGACTGGCTTAGAACTCAACTAAGAAATCTTTTTGAGGCTGAACCTGCTAGCTCAAACCTGTACTCCTAGGAGTTGAGACATTAAAGTAGAAGGGTCAGTTCATCTCCAGCCTCAAATACATAGCAATTTCTAATCCATATGGACTACATGAAACTCTATTTGATAAAACAATAAAAAAAGAAAAGAAACAGGAAGAGGAGGAGAAGCAGCCATTTTCATTTTAAAATCCAAACATCCATGTTTAACGAAGTCAAGCCTAGATTTCTGGGCATAAGTCATATGCACTAAAGTCACCCAGTTCCTTAGCCTGATATTTCCAGTCCACTACATAATGTTCCTTTTCTTCCATCAATTTTTTTCTAGACACTGGGCTTATTTACTATCTTCTAAAGTATCTTAGATGGCTTATTTATGCATTCTTCCCCTGAGGATTTTCTCACACCAAGAATACCTCCCTGTTCTCCCTGACCTAGTTGGCAAAATTCAATTAGCACAATCCCCCACGTCGCCCACAAACTGTCCTGAACAGTACAGCATGCACCCCGACAGCCCCTTCCCCTTCACACCTGTGGCAAGCCCAGTGTTCACTCACTTTATGCCTTCTCCTGACCCTGCTCGTGTCCACTGAGGACGGACAGTATCTCCCCTAGCATTTTAACATTTGCACTCCATTCTACCTGTGTGCCTCAAAGCTCGCCACTCACACAGAACCCACTCATTAAAACTGCGACACTTTGATTTGACCCACCAATGCTTGCACAAAAGAAATATCCTCATACATAAGGCAGCAGCAGGATTAGAGAAGTTCATCCCTAGCAAATATTTTTGGTGGCTAAAAAGGCAAGAGTCTTTCTTTTCCTCAGTCTCAACAGAAACTGCTGCTCGAGGGTGTGTTTGGGGTACAGAAGTAGAGAGAGGCTTGTTAATTTTAAAGCCACATAGCATGTTTGGCTAAGACTGTGACTCCATTTGTGTATTTCAACCACGTAAAATACACCCTGGGATTTTGGACTGAGAAAAATAGCCATATAAGGAGAAAACACGGCATTCCCTATAGCCGCTCTTGTAAAACACTTCATGATTTAACCCTCTGCTCGGACAGATCCAAGCTCCTGCACTTCACAACTGCAAACAATCAAATTCTTGGGAGGAACACTGCCTGTGACCTGCATCGCTGGGCACAAAGATCACAAACAAACCCTGACAGGTCACATCCAGGGCAGCTTGACCGCCCAAAGCCCCGCAGCCACTGGCTCCCTCAGCCACAGGCCATTCTGAAACAGGCACCAAGATAACTCGGAGGTCTCGTTAATCCTTCTCTCCCTTAAGAACACAGGATTTGGGGTCTGTCTCCATCTTCTAGGTGACAGGCCATCAATCTGCAGAATTCCTCCAGGAAGGAGGTGCAGGAGGAGGAAAGGGGACTCTGGGAACAGCAGCCAGAGTCAGAACTGGGTCAACTACTGGCTACCTCCAGCTCTGTACCAGTGGCCTGCAAGCACTATATGTGCCGGGCCAAGGGGGCCTCTGGGCTATGCAGAGGAAGGGTTGCAGAGCCAAGAGCTGACAGCTGCCTCTTGGGCTTTGCTACTCCTAACACTTCTGCTATACACTTCTTCCTATGGTGAGATGCTAAGGTTCCAAGAGGTTATGAGAGGTTCCAACGTCCCTCACATGTAACAGATGACCTATGATTGGGAATATATAGAAGACACTGCCTATTTCCTTCTGTCACCTAGTCTAATCTTTCTGATGGTAAAAGGACTCTGTTAAACACCCTCAGAAGCACATGCACACCAAAGAAGGAAGAAAATGGTGTCCAGCTGGAAACAGTATTGCCCAACTCCTATGCTGCTCAGTGTCAGAGTGGCCACGTGACCAGTTTCCAAGCGGCAGCTTAACAGTGAAAGCGATGTGTGCAAATTCTAGGTCAGACGTTGTAAAAGAAAGTAGCTGTTTGTCCTTCCCTTGTGTGGGCTGGATGCAGATGTGCAAAACACAATGAGATAAACACTCTGGGCTGATGGAGCAAAATGGAAAGAAGCATGCTGGCTTTATGGAGCAGTGCCACCTACCTGCCAGGTGCCACATGCCAGCTAGGAAATGCTCCCCGCAGAGGAATAAACAATCTCATCTGAACAGTGGCATTTCTCAGTGTCTTTGTGACAGCAGTTTAGCCTGTGTCCTAACTAATGCATGTGACTTTCTGCTGCCTCAGCTATGCACCGAATCTTGAGGCCGTGCTAGCTCACACTAATTTAAAAAGCAGAAGAGGGGGAAAAAATCGTAGCTGAGTTACCTAAGAGTCAGCAGTATTCCTGGGCTCAGATCGCCCCTCCCTGAGTCCTGCATGGGTGAGAGTGAAGGTCATGGAGCCCAGCTCCCTCCCCTGTGGGGTCCTAAGGAAAGTCTACTTTCACAGACTAATGCCAGGAACAAGGGTTCCTGCCCCCTGCTGGAACCAGAAACACTGCATAGACAATTGTCATTATCATTCAGAAACTGACATATTCCAAAGTATCTTCCTCAATGATTTTTGGAAGCATGTTACCTCACAGAGTCAGAGATGTTAAAGCATAAAGTATAGCTGCAATCTGACACTTCCTCCCTTGATTCTGTACACACTGTATGCTATGACACAATTAGGTTGTTGCAAAGGTAACTGTGATTTTTCACATTGTTGAAATTTGCCATTCGATACTGAAATATGTTTGTAATAGATGTGGTTGTGTTATGTGTGATTTTAATGCACATTTCTTGCTTTGTGTATTTGGCTAGTGACTCGTTACTTTGCTGTTTATTTTGTATTTATTTGATAGGATGGAAATGGTGTTAGACAAAAAAGCACATCTTGGTGATTTCAAGTTCAAAATGGGTTGTAAAGCACAGAGACCATTCACAGTATCAACGATGCATTTGGCCCAGGAATGCCACAGGAACACACAGTGGCTCAGAAGTTTTGACCAGAGATGAGAGTCTTCAAGGATATGAAATGCGAAGACTGACCAACTCTTCTAACTACAGGAGAAATTGCCAAAGAACCCAACATGGACCATTCACTGCTCATTCAGCACTTACAGCTAACAGGAAAGATGGAAAGGCTTGGTAAGCGAGTGTCATGAGCAGACCCAAAAATAAAAAGTCGCCATCTCTAACTTCTCTAAGAAACATTTCTGGACTGATTTAACATATAACAAGTTTATGAAAACCAGTGCTAACTGGCTCTGTGGTTAAATGGGAAAGTAGCTCCAAGGCATTTCCCAAAGCCAAACACGCACCAGAAAAGGTGGCTCCAGTCCCTGCTTGGTGGTCTGTAGCTGGGCTGATCCTCTACACAAGGTTGCAACCTCTTTGGAGGGAGTCAGTCAACCCTTTCACAGGGGTCACATATCAGACATCCTGCATATCAGATATTTCCATTATGATTCATAACAGTAACAAAATTACAGTTATGAAGTAGCAATGAAATAATTCTGTGGTTGGGGGGCACCACAGCATGCAGAACTATATTAAAGGGCTGGAGCATTGGGAAGGCTGAGAACCAATGGTCTATAGTTTTTTTAATCTATTGCAAAACCACTGCATCTGAAATTGTGCTCCGCAAGCACGTATGTTGCAGGTAGCTGGCAGTGGCCAGCAGGGGAGGACCCAATTGCTTTCCATGACAATTCCCAGCCTAGGTCCAGTCAACAGAGCTTCAAATGTTGAATGAATGAAGTATGCTATGAAACTTTGCCTCACCCACCAAGGTCACCTGACCTCTCACTGACCAGCACTTCTCCAAGAATCTGAACTTTTTTTTTTTTTTTTTTTCAGGAAAAAATGCTTCCATAAACAGCATGATACAGAAAATGCTTTGATGACTTCATCAAATCCTGAAGTGTAGATTTTGATGCCATAGGAATAAACAAACATATCATATCCTATGAGCAAAATTTGTTGGCTGTGAAGATTTCTGTTTTGATGAATAAAGATGTGTTTGAACTTTGTTATAAAGACTTAAAATTATCATCTAAAACCATAGTTCCTTTTGTACAAACATAATGGCTTATATTAGATTTTTAAAGTGATCTTTAGCCCTGATTATGAATTTGACCTTATATCTGGTATAAATTTAACTGTATTCTGCCTTTCTGCCTCTGTTCTTTTTTCCATCCTTATGTTTTAGCCAAGTCTCTAATAAACCCTGTGGATTTTAACTTTTCGTGCATCTTAACTTTGTCGGTTTTCACATGCTTAGGATTTATCTGTCTAATCTTATGCTGACCTCTCCATATGAGCTTGTCTTTATTTTTTTTCCATACTTCTAGTAAACTAATCACGCTTACTTTATCTTCCTTGGTTCTGTTAATTGGTAATTAATATCTCATTTGTACATTCGTGTGCACATACACATTTTTAGACAGGGCCCTTGTAATTTTAACACACATCTTGACTTTGAAAGTATCAATCATTTCTCTTCACCTAGAAACTGTCAGAATGCCAGTCTCCACCCATCTTTCTGACATAGGTTTGGTACCTAATATCTCACTCCACTCTTTATACCCTTAAATTTTGTTAACATCATCATTACTTTCCATAGACAAAGCTTGTTCAGATTTAATTTTCCTTCTTATATCTCATTCTTTTCATTTTGGTTTAATTTTCTTCTACCTGAAATAAATACTTTAGTAATTTCTTCCTGGGAGTCTTTATGAAATCAAA
Source organism: Mastomys natalensis (assembly GCA_021653895.1). Lineage (NCBI taxonomy): Eukaryota > Metazoa > Chordata > Mammalia > Rodentia > Muridae > Mastomys > Mastomys natalensis. Next base: position 151,160 of record JAJTUV010002105.1, on the reverse strand, counting down.
ACTTGGTTATTGTTGTTGTTGTTGTCGTTGTTGTAGTCATCATTGTTGAGTGATATTTTACCTGGATATAGAATTGAAAGTTTGACATTTGCTTTTTTTAATAGCATTTTAGACATTTCATCTTACTGCATTTGGGATTCTGTTCCTGCTACTGAGAAGTGTTCTTCCTATCTAATCTTATTTCATGAAAGGAATCTTTCTCTATTGTTTTAAGAAGTTTTTAGCTTTATGGTTTTCTAAATTTATTATAATGGATTTAAAGCTTAAATTTGCATTTATTCAGTTCATGGCTTGCCATAATTTCTAAATATTATCACTTTTGTCTTTCAGTAGTTATAAAATTACCACTTTTCCTCTTTGACTTCTGTCTCCTGTTCTCTGTCTTTGGTTTCTCCTGTTTATGTTTCTATGATGCTTTCTGGATTAGAATTAGAATCTCTTCCAGTTCACTGATTTTTTTTTCCTTAGCCGTATCTACTCATTAAAATTGATTAATACAGTTAGCATACTCAGAAGTTTTGTTTCTTTTCCTCAGCTGTATTTTCCTTTTACATGGTATAGTGTTTTAAATGAGGATGTCTCCTATAAGTTCAGGGATTTGCACACTCAGCCCCCATTTGATTGAACTGTTTGGAGAGACTCAGGAGGTATAGCCTTGCTGGAGAAAACAATGACTGGGGCCTTCAAGACTAAAGCCACATGTTGCTCTCAGTTTCCTTTCTTTGCTTCCTGTCCCTGCTGCCATGCCTCTCAGTCATAAGGGACTCTTATTATTGTAGAATCATCAGCAAAATAAAGCCTTTCTCTATTCTCTGACTTGGCCATGTGTCTTATTACCACAACAGAAAAGTAACTAATACACATGGCATCTCATTCATTTATTATATTTCAGATCCCTGATTTTATGGCTGTAAATATTTTAAACATAATGAAACATCTCTCTCCAGTGTATCCATTAACTGAGGTATTCAGGCTCTGGTCCTGATGTGGGTTTTACCCGATGATACACACAGAAAGCTTTTTCCTAGCATGCCTTATAACTTTGGAAAATGAGCTTGTCTTCAGGATGGCTTTATCTGAAGAGATCTAGTGTTACTTAAGTTGACAAAATATTAAAAACCATTCAAACAAATAGACATCATATAGGTATTTGACTTGGAATCACATTTTTACGTTAATTTCTTAACCTAGGTATTCCTAGATCACATGACATAGTATAAATTTGAATTCCAAGTCCAAGCAAGGCAGAGGACTCTAGTTAAATGATATTTTTTAAACCTAAAATGCCAATTTAAAAAATTAATCCTGGGTTTGGAGTGGTTTTTGTCTTATTCTGCATTTTCATCTGTGCTAATACATTTCTTAGCCTGCAATCCATCCAGTCACAGAAACTACAAAATGTAGGTTTTCTTACTCAAAACCACTCGCTTTTCCAAATCTAATTCTCTAGACAACTAACATAGTTTCTGTGCTTCCAGACCAAGTGGGTCACCTTGGGTCAAAAATCCATGTCTAATGCAGCCACCTGCAAATAAAGTCTCAGTACTTAACAAATTCTCTTTGTTCTGGAAAGAAAGATAGCAAGAGGGCCTAGAGGAAGGGAAGAATCTTTAGAGGACACGGTGTCTCTGCAACAGTAATTCTTCTTCTTCGCTCTTATCCAGAGGTCTGCTTCCAGTGATTATCCATCCCCCTCAGTGTGGGCATAAAATTCTTAAAGGTAAAAGAATAAGCTTATCAAGAAGGGCATTGGTAGTGTCACAAGAAAGATCACTATGAGCATATTTTGTACACTGGAGAATTTATTTCCAACTCTGATCAAATTGGAAAGCTGCTGGCCCACACACCTAGCCCAGTGACTGACGGAATCAATGTTGGCTGAAAAAATATCCAACATTTGCTCCAGCCTGTTGGAGGGGGAAAACAGTGCACATAAACAGCAGGCAGCAAGTGTTCAAAGAGAGAGGGGAGACTGCAAGGCAACGCCAAAGGGGAGAAATCTTTCCCAGAGAAATAAGAAACGAGAGGCAAGCACCAAAAAAATGCTAGAGGTAAACAACCTCTATGAAAAGTCATCATAAAGGCTCAGCACAATATTCAGTTCATAAATCACAGTCTGGTCATGGAGGAGGGGACAGACATGTTCTCTCCTAGACATTGCTGGCCCAGGTATGCCCCCGGTACAGGAATGGCAAGGGGCCATTTATGAACTTGGATGTTATATTCAATTATGTATTAAAGTATATAGACTTGAACTCATCCTAGCCTTTTTAATATGTTATTCATGGGTTTTTGTCTGAAGACACAAACTAATGGATACATCTCCAAATGCTATTATAAATTATTTGATTAACTTAAGAGCTGTAGATAAGATGTGGGAATCAAGATGACAGCTTATCCTATGAAACGCTGCCTACCTAGGATTTTTGTTTGTTTTTTGTTGTTTGTTTTGGTTTGATTTTTGTTTGGTTGGTTTGGGGTTTTTTTTTTTTTTTGATTTGGTGGATTTTTTTAAATGTATATTTTATCCAGCTGAGTCTTCTCAAGGACTATCTAGGTTTTCTTCAGGAAAGGTCTCAGGAGGGGCCAGCTAACCGAAAGACAGCGTTCAGAAGACTTGATTTAGAAGTGTAGAAGATCTCTTTCCCACAATATGATTTTTAAAAGAAGAAGCCATCCAACAATGCAAAGTACCAGCTTGCCAGCTTACAGGTGGCATTACTCAAGCATAAGAACGTGTGGAATGTGTCAAATGTGTGTGTGTGTCAAATCAGGTAGCTTCCCCCTTAAACCGTTAAATCTTTACATTTCATCTTCAGACGGTCTCAAAGACAGACCATCAGTGGGAACTTGACAACATGACATCTGGAGCTTCTCCCTCCGGTTGCAGAAACAAAGAAACAGCCTGCAGGGGCTCAAAGGTGGTGGTAGAGCCAATAATCCATTAGCATATAGTGTGGCTTCCTGTGCCCAGGTAACTCTTGCTGGGTATGCCTCTAGGTGGGTGGCACATTTGCCTTCTTTTAGCATTACTGAAAATATTTGAAATATGAGAGGGATAAGTATGCCAATTCAAATTTATATTAAAAGACTTAGGTGAAAAAAGAACTGTGCTGTGCATGTGTCCAACATTCAAAATTCTGGGGTAGCATCAGGCAAAAAAAAAAAAAAAAAAAAAGCCACCATAGCCCTTTCCACCTTGATCTCTCTGTGTGGGCCCACAGATAACCATGAGGCACATTTGTTGGGGGGCACCACAACTGGATCCTGGTCCCGGAATGTTAAGAGAGTGCCAACAATTTCCTGAGTCTCTTTGTCTGTCCTCAGTTTCCTCTTGGGGTAACTGAAATGTGAATGTGATCCTTGCAAACAGTAGCTCTGTTGGACACACATAATCCTTCCTTCCAGAATTCAGCAGGACCTGAGGTAATGGCTGCTGTAAGGTTCTTTCCTAACTCTGTAGAGCAGATACTAGTGTTCCGGCTTCGCAAGCTTCATTTCCCCCCTTTTCTGACAATAGCACCTCAATTTTCTTCTGAGAAACCTTTCTCCCATTGCTTAGGGCTTGGGTGCCCTCCTCTGGCCAACAGCTGGGAACATGACCCAAGCTAAACCAACACAAATTGCTCTTCAGAGACTGTAGATCTTGGGCAAGAGTGGAATTATAATAGAAAGTATTTAGAGCTGATTAAACCTGGACTCTACGCCCTAAAATCGCTAGCACTGTTCTCACCTGACATGTTCTTCTAGTTGCCTGAACTTGTGTCTCTTCCTGGGTTCTGGGAGCTACTCTATGTCTGACAATGAATCTCTTGTCTACCTTGCAACAGCATGTCTGTCCTGCACAGATGAGGAAATCAGTCCCCAAGTCTGGGAAATAATGTGGAAGCCGTGACTCTCTCCCCGACTCTTCCTGATCTCTGACAGTCAGTAGCCTTCTTCCCATTGCTGGTCCTCCTGTTCTCTTAGGTTCTGTGTCATCCAAGTCTGCAAACCACCTTCTAACCAATCCTCAAGTCTCTTCTTATTCTCTGGGTACCAGGCTATTTTCATACACCCTTCGCTTTGAAACCAATTATGGTGTCCCATTCTCTACAATTCTGAAACCCATTCTCAAGTCCTCTCCCCTGCCAAGATGTCATTCCAGAAGAGGTCTTTCCTAGCATTCTAACCCCTTGCCTTTGTCTCGTGCCACCTTCCTCGTGGAGAGAGAATGAGATTTGTACCGTTGGTGGGATGAGAGCATCCATGCATGCCGTGGATAACATGCTCCTGTCCTGCTCAGATACATTCCTAGTCCAAAAAAAAAAAAAAAAAAAAAAAAAAAGCTTTTGAAAAGGTTTTACTAGAGGCCTGTTTGGTGCCATTTTGTGAACTGAATGCCACTAGCCACGCTGCCCCTCCTGCAGAGCAATCAATAGGAGCTGGACATGGCAAGCTGGGGCTCTGTCCTGCTCTGTAGGCTGCTTAGATAGCTGAATGCTGCGAACTACCACATTCTCCCAGAGCCCTAGGTTGAGGGTTGAGAGTGTCAGCATGGTCCCTTCCACCTCCTCAAGTTTAACTAGCGGAGCCTCATCAAAGTTGCCTGAGGTCATCCTCAGTCCTCAGGAAGTTGTTCGGATTAGAATTCAGGCTATTTCTTACAGCTGGGAAATGCATTCTCCTGGCTGGGCTGTCCTCAGGAGGCCTGTGAGGAATTTACACCTGTGATTAACCTCACTGGCCATCCAATTTCCCTAGAGTCCTGCACAGCTCCGTTTGAGAGAAAGGCTCCCTGGCAATGAACAGATCTAGTTTGAGTGAGAAGGGTGTGAGAGCCAGGTAATTTAGCATTCTGTAATAAACACTGTGGCTGTAGCTAAGAGGGATGATTCCGGCATAGACAATGAAAGCTGAGTCGGCCAGTCAGTACATGCACAACTTAACGCATTCCGTTAGTTCCAACCAACAGTCTTAAAAGAGATTTTTACGATGTGAAATATTAAATTTGCTATTTATTTGAAATTTCCTATGTTACTTAAAACTGGGCTAATAATTTACTTCTTGTGGTATTCAGAAGTAGTCTCTGTCCAGTAGAATGCCCACATGTGTGGAACATGTGTTTGTGTTCCAGCTGGGAGGTTGTTTTTATAAACGCAAGCTGCAGAATCTATTTTTCGGTGAATGTTCTTCAACATAAATTTTATTTTAAAGCTAAGGCCATCACTATTATCAGGAAAGAACAGATTGTAAGCAAAACTTAACTACTGGTTGTTGTGTAAGGTGGGGTGAACTCTTAAACCAGGACAGCATGTGGCTCTTCTGTGGCATTGTACCATTGAGCACTAGAAAACAGAATCTGAGGCATGGGATCCTAATATTTTCATACTCTTCCTGCTTTGAAATCCATTAATCTTCATGTTGATTTTCCCTCCAGCCTGGTCCACAGTCTGTCTGTGTCCTCGATGGAATGGCAAAAGGAGACATCTTGGCAGAGATCACATAGGGTATTAAGGGGAGGGGAGGGCAGAGCCTCACCAGTGTGGTGAGCCACCACCACAGACTTCAGGCTGACACTCAGAAAGGGAAGTGAGTCAAGACCTCTGAATCCTATGGAGATAAACCCATAGCCTGTTCCCCTCTTCCCTGTCTGGGGGAAACGCCTGGACAAACATGAGGTGTCTGGTGCAAAGCAGGACCAATCAGACCTTCTGTTCCTTAATGCCAACAAACTATGCTGTGTTGTTCGAGTTCTTAATCTAAACTCAGTGAAACCAACACAACTACCATAGAGTACATGTTTGAATTTCTGAAGCACTTCGAAACAGATGAAGCTACTATATCCATGTTTACACATAAGAAACTGGCATTTCTATAACTGAATGTGAATGGGCCCATTCATCCACAGAAAAACAGGCATACAAGAACAATGGCCATAAAAACCGTATTACTCATGACTGTAGCTGCTACGTCTGCCACCCCTAGGTGTATACAAAGCAACTCCAGTTACCAATCTGCCACAGTCTGTGTGTATACGACTGCCTCTCACATTCGTATGGGAGAACCTTACCTCACTCCAGTCTTAAGAGTGCAAGGTGATGAGTTCAAAGAAGGCTCAACAATGTGATTGAGAACCACATTATCCAAACAGTCCCAGGGGCTGCTCTGCCAAACCTGCGGCTACATTAATTAGGGTGTGTAGATGGCACCATTTCAAGGAATGGACCCCATTAAGTCTGCCACTGCCTTTAATTTGGATTTTCCAGTCTCCATTCTTATCTTTGTGATAGTGATTGTTTGAACATTATAGCCCTCGAGCTTCAATCAAACCAAAACTCATGGTTATCAAGTTAACTTCCACAGTTGGGCTTTGTGGCACACTCCTGTAGTCCAAAATACTGAGCATTGCAAGTTTAAGACAGCTTGTGCTACTTAGCAAGACCCTAGCTCCCTTTTTTAGAGTAAACAGTAAAACAGGGCTGAGGTTATATGTAGCACAGTGGCAGAACAAGAGCCTACTGCGCCCAAAGCCCCAGTTCTATCCCCACTACTGAAAAAAGCAAACAAGAAAACAAACCACAGACAATTTCCCATTGCCCTGGGCTTGAGACCAGCCCCCTCCCTTCAACGGCTGTCCCCACCTGCTGCACTTGACCTGTGCTTCAAGGCTAGCTAGCTTACAGCCTGCTATCTCCTTGAAAAGATAAGTTATGCACTTCATCGGCCTGCTTGGAATCCCTGACATCTAAGGACACCAGAGGAAGCTGAAGTAACACAGAGAAATGTAACTCGCTATATCCTGCATGCCAAGTGGGTTTTAGCAAACAGCTTTGCCCAGTTTCATGGGTGGCATTAATATCAAAAGTTCTACAACCAACAGGCCGAGTCTCCCTTTTAGCCCTGTACAGATGTTTAATTAATCAGGGCTTCTGTCCTTTTTTGCCCTTGACTGTGTTTCCCTGCTGATTACCCACTGGAAAACTCAACCCTTTAATGCAAACAATGTCCTGATTAAAGTTTTGCACCACGCACCAGGTTTAGGGAGCAGGACTTTCATTAGCGAGCCTGCCTGTACTGCAATATTCAGTGCTGGAAACCCAAACCCGATTTCCTTTACAACTGGCTTTTCATTTTCTTATATGTCAAGCCTTCCCTCACTCCCTTCTTTCCTCCTAACTTTAATTTAGGGGAGGGAAGTTTTCTTGCAGTGCATATAAAATATTATATTCTTCTGACTTCAGCACTATTCCAAGTGGTAGAAAGCTGTTGCGAGCAGGGTGTGCCTACTGTTTGCTAATAGTCTCCAATACGCCGATACTCGATCAGTATTACTCTATCCTTTCCTAGGGGGGTGAGGGGGGCAGGAGAGGAGATCAGATGATGAAATGAAAACCTTTAAATAAAATATCATTCACACAAAGGAAAAGAATTTTCCTCTGGGTCATTATCAGTGGAAGCCCAGTGAAAAGATAATAAGCACAAGATTCCTGATTAATTAAACATTTGTGCTCATTGTATGCAATTATTCTGGGGAAAATCAACTCCGGGACATCTGTTTACTCAACCTTGGGCTGAGAAACCACCAGTCTGCCCCTGCCCTGAGTCTCCAGGCACAATGTCAAGATGCAGAACCGCTAGCTTATAAGACCAGGAAGGCCCACTGATTTTCTACGTTGAAAACATGACCACGCTACAGAAGCAATGAATTATGAAGCCTGCATAAATGCATAGAGGGTTAAGTGGGGAAATCTAACGTGACAATGTATTAATATAACACATATTTCCCAATATACATAATCATTTTATGCTACAGAGCAATTAAATATAGATGATAAACACTTTCATGAACACATCAATTATTACTGCTTTTGACCCAGCAAAACCACATGCTATCTTTTTCCTTTTTACCCAGTTAGGTTGCCTTTCAAGATTTCCCTAATACTACTAACTCCTGAATTGTCATCTCCGTCTCATGCCTTATGTCCCTCGTAGCCGTGAGTCAAGGAACTCCCCTGCGTGGTTTTTGAAAACTCAGTCACGAACAGAAGTACGCGCTTTTCCCACTTGCCATTGGTGAGCAAACCCTGCCCACTCCATACGGAAAACAACCAGGCCTCTGAGAGGTTCAACAGAAATCCAAGCTCAAGACAAAAGTCAGCAGAGGAAGAAGCAGGGTCATCAAAGAACAATTGCTGACATGACTTCAAAACCCACTGGCTAGAATCCAGATGTGTATAGATTTGGGTCCCATCTCAACCCCAGAGAACCCAGGTGGTCTGGGCTCCAGCCAGATAACACTGATTAAAGATAACTTAGTGTTTGGGAAATTATTAATAACACCACCCCAAACTACCTCTACCATGCTTAGTGGTCTCCATGTTTAGCCAATGCCACAGGAACCTGCTGAGTTCTGACTCCAGTGAGGCAGTGGGGATGTCCTGGAGTCTCCGAAGAAGAAAACACTAAACCTTTAGTTTCCACAGAGTACTTACCACACTCATCCCTCTCACCTACTCCTATCCAAAAATACATGAAGCATGGCCTTGTGACCCACGTAAGATATTCTGGCTACCTGAGCTACTTGAGAATTCTACTGTCCTAGTTTGCTTTCTATTGCTGTGTCATGACCAAAAGCAATTTTGGAGAAATGGCTTCATTTCACTTCTCAGTCCATCATCCAGGGAAGTCAGAGCAGGAACTCAAGGCCCAGACCTGGAGGCAGGCAGAAGGTCATGGAGGAAGGCTAATCACCCAGGACTAAATGCCTAAGGATGGCAACACCTACAGTGAGCCCCTGGGCCCTTCCACATCAATCAATCAAGAAAACACCCTACAGATATTTTCCTACAGGTTAATCTGATGGAGGCAGCCCTTTTACTGAAATTTCATCTTCCCAAATATGTCAACTTGACATAAAAACCAATCAACACAATTGACCCCTGGTCATCTTCACATAAAAATACATAACTACTAAACCATAACCTCTCCTTTTAGTTAATCTCCCAAATCCCATTTGATATTAATTTCGCAAAATGAAACATAAATAACTACAAAAGTACCATAATCTTTAAAAATTCAAGTACTTTTAAAGTTCAAAATCTCTTTAAAACAAAGTCTCTTAATTAAGTCTTCCTATAAAAATAAAAAATGAGTTGTCTACTTTCTTACTCTAAGAGGGAAGAAACAGAGCACAACTACAATCAGACCACAGCAAACCCAAAGTCCTCTTAGAAATGGAAACAGCTCAGTGTCTGAGGTCTGGGACTCATGATCTGCTGGGCTCCAAAAGACCTGGCAACCCCATCTCATAGACTCTGTCTAGTTCCACTCCACAGTTCCTGCTGTCCATGGTGATCATCCAATATGGTACTATTAGCTGCAGTATCATGATGTCTCCACTGCAACTGAGCTTCATCCTCAACAATGGACTCCCTTCAGAGATTCCAGCCCTGCCACACAATACCAAGCCCCATATGTTCTCATGCTGCTTTTATGCCTTCAAAACCAGTAACACACCAGAAACCCTTACATGTTTTTAAGTTTGGGTACCTTAGTCTCCTCTGAATCACATCTTCGGTGTGCTGACCCTGAGGAAACCTCACAGAAGATTAAGTTTGTCTGGCTGGCCAGAGAGCCTGAAGTATCTGCCCATGTCTGCTTCCTCAGCTCTGGGATTAGGAGCACATGCTATCATGATGAACTTTTTATTTTGTTCTGGGGATCACGCAGGTGCTCATGCTTGAAATGGCGAACACTTTAGCCACAGAGCCATCTCCCTGGGCTCTGTCCATCCAGGTAATGCATCTCTCACCTTATTGTGTATCCCTGGAATTAAATTCTTGTTAAACTCTAGATTATCCTTCGTGAAGTCGGAAATGAATGAAGCCCAAGCTTCAACATTTCTTACAAACCCTTGGGTAGTACCTTCACCTCCCTGTAGGCGTTTACTGTATTGTTTCTCTTAGTTTTCTAAGATTTAGAAATCCAAGATTTCTAGAAACAACTTCTAGTGATCATACAAATTCTCTTGGTCCTATGGCTTTCCTGAAATGGGGTCATCTTTTGACACGTGCTATAGTTTGCAGGATGAGGTGTATGGCTTACACAGCTGGCTACATGGCACACAGCAGAGGGTAAAACCAAATTTGTTAAGGAAATGTAGTCTCCAAATTCTGATCTAAAACTAGATTCTTACATCTGCCTCTAAAACTCTTACCTGTGGTAGGCCAGCATGCCTAGACCCTTCTATGCCTTGAATTATCATGGGAACAATCAGTAAGTCCTATTTTCATATGAAGTAACTGTCCTGATAGGGAACCCAACCCTGGAAGTAGACCGAAAGATTTCGGCTTCCAAATTTGAAATGTTTCTCTTCCTGTCCTGTCTTGTTTGCTTGTTTGGCTGCTGCTGTTTTGTTTTGTTGAGACAGTGTCTCACTTATCTCAAGCTGGCCTTGAACTCACTATAGAGCTGATGATAATCTTGAATGCCCGCCTCTACCCTTCAAGGGCTAGGATTACAGGCGTCCACCACCAGATAAGGTTTGCATGGCATTATGGATCAAACCTTGAGCTTCATGCATGCCAAGCAAGCATGAGCCCTCTATCAACTGAGCCACATCCCTACCCCTAATCTGCTTCTAGATAGATGTTCTGTGATTTAATGGACGAGCCTAGGCAGGTTAGAGATCAGATAATATGAAAGCATTGTATTAGTTTCTTATTGCTGCTGTAACAATCTATTCTCAATTTACTGAGCAAAAGGAAATGTAGCAGTAGCAATGATGGCAATGACAGAGGAATTCCTTATAGACCTTTAGACAGTCATTTATTGGTGTAATTGAAGAAATAAAACATTGATTGAGCCGTGAGTGACACCCACTGGACCTCATAAATTCACAGGCATCTGCTTATTTCTGAGTTCCCCACCCCCACCCAGGTGAAAGGAACTAACTACTGAAGGAATCCAGGCAATCGTCTTGGGTAGTATAAATGTAGTTCATCTCTAACCTTTCAAACTCATTTCTTTGGACAGGCCAAAAGCAGTGCTGCTCATAGGAATAAATTATGGCCATGATTCATAACTCAGTGAGTCAAGGTTTATTATTTCCAGTTTGCTAGTCATTTACCATACTAATCATGGCTCACAGTCAAATTCAGAATGCAGAGTCAAGGTCCAACCTAAGTAAAGTATTGAGTCAAAGAGTTTTTTATTCATGTGAGATCCTATGGGAACCTGTCGGTGTCTTTAATGTGCAAGAAACAACTGACTGGTGAATACAGAATACTAAGTCCCCTGAGATACTTGACCTTAGAACTTAGTCAACATTGATCCAACCTAATTTATGTTTTCAGAGCTAGGAGGAGACTGAATCAGAATCTGGATGTCTTAATAATGGTGTCCGTCAAGGCTTGATGAGGTACCTGCAATTCATGGGAAGTCTCCGGGATGTAAGTGAAATGCCCCACACCCCATTCCAAGGTTTCCCTCTACAAAGGTGTATGAGGCTGACATGGTTGCCAACCATTGACTAAGATGGACGGCAATGGCACTGGGAGTGGGAAAAGAACACACAATTTGTTTCTTCTTTACAAAAATGGCTTAGGAAATGCAATAAGGTAGGATGAGGGATGCTTTGCCCCCAAGTTTATATTTTATAGTTCGGGGAAAAAAAAATCTCGACCCTGGCTTCAGCAGCAAGGTATTAGAGAGAATACAGAACAGTTGCCTTCAGGCCCTGAAAGTACATCTTGATATCACAGACCAGACCCAGAGCAGTGGTCCCCCTTTAGGAGATCCCTATCTGAATCTAAAGACAAGCTCTAGCTAAAGAGCATTCAGCATCTGTGCAATATGTATCTATAAACACATGGAGCAAGGGCAGTGTGTCCTGTGTGAAGGCCTTGGAGCATGCAAGCACTAAGCCCATGGTCCTCTTTCCATAGACATGAATACAGAATTCCCATCCTGTTTGACCGGGAAAGCAGAAACCAGCTACTGAAGGATGTGCATGGTCTCTAGACCTCTTGAACCTCCCCTAAGACTTTCCTGAGACTGAGACAGTAAGTTCAGCTCATCCCAGCTGAACAACATTTTCCTTGTTTCCACCTCATTTAACACATGAGGGTCCATGCTGACTCTGCCACTTGCTGTTGAAGTGCCTTTATCTTCCCCAAGCCTGGATACCCTGTCCTCAGCTCATCTGTCCACTTACTCCTGGCCCTGTGTCCTAGAGATGCTTCCAGTATAGGGCTCTGTGTCTTGTTCTGCATCAGGCAGGAGGAGCCAAAAGCAGGCTGCAGTAACAAACAACACTACACCTCAGTCGCTTAGAAAGGTAAATCCATATCACTCACTCTTTCTGCATCAATCAGCAGGGAACTCCACTTTGTCTTAATCGGGGACCCAGGCCAAAATTTCCTTCCTCATCTCATACACAGCTAAGTCACATAGTAAAGAAGAGAAGAAGCACCATCCTATAATGATTCTCGTTGACTTTGGTTCACAGTATTTTATTATCTGTATTTTTCACAGTAGCCATCGCTATTAAACATTTACTCTGGGTCAAATTTTACAAACATCCGTCCATTTACTCTCTGCCACACCAAGCTCATGATGAATTTATTCCTGTTTTTCTAGTGATCATGCCACAGCAAGATTAAGTAATTTATTATACATCTAGCAAATGGTTTAATTCCTGGTCCAGTTACTACAAAATTCTTGCTTCTAACTAATTTGCCTTGCCCACTGGAGAAGCATGTCTAATTACCAGAGCTTCTTTATATGAGAAATCTTAGAAAGCTGTAACAGTTACAGTTGTATTTTAAAATAATATTGTCTTATTGAAAGGAGAATTTAATTAAAAATTAAAATACAGCAAACACGCATAACAATTAGTGGAAGCCTTGCATTCCTTGATACAGTTATATTCAGATGCGAGTAAAATTCTAGTGTGTTGTCATATTTGTAAGAACTTCACTTGTTCAGTAATTGTCTCTTTTCCTTTTATTCCCCAGCATCTCTTGACGTGCCTCTGAATAATCATCCATGGTTCAGGACACCATCGATACATTTTCTGCTCCCCAGAAAAGACCAGTCAACGGTCCCTAGCTTTGCATTTACCATCCTTGATTGCATGCTCAGAACCAACGGAATGCACATTTGTAATGCTTAATGGCTTGCTTGATTCAGTTATCACTTGTCAAAACACCCTCGTTAGCAGAATAGTTAGATGTTTCATGTGGATAATGAAAGCAAATAATTAAAATTGGAGCTGTCCTGAAAATGCAGTCTTTATAGTAAGTATAGATTGTAGGCTTCCCCAAATCATCCTTACAGTGTGTGGGTGGGGCGGGGTGCTGGAGAGGATGCCTGTTAGTAGAGGTATTTCCTATCATGCTGAGGGCCGGGTATGAGCGAAGTATTCATATGCAAAAGTGAAATTCCTTCAAACATCTCTCTCTCTCTCTCTCTCTCTCTCTCTCTCTCTCTCTCTGTCAGGACCCAAATTTCCTTTGCATCTGGACTCCTGCCTTTGTGTTTGGACAAACCAGAGGCAATGATTGTTGAAAACACTCAAAATCTTGCTGCCTTCAATCTTTCTACCAATAAAACTCAGTGTCCTTTCCATAAGAAATCAGGTTCTACCTGGAATGAGTCTTCATCCATTTACCCACTGCAGGCATCAGCTTCACTTTAGGCAAGAGCTTCCTAAGAGCCATCCGTTCTGGGAGCTGGAAGAAGCCAGGTCCTCAGCAGCAGCTGAAGAATCTTTGATCTTTGCCTTTGCTTCTTAGGAGTAGCTGAGGAAATGCACCTCAGATCATTTCTCTAGGGACACAGCAAGATGAGTGCAATTCTGTTTTTAAAAATACATGAAGGTCATGGCTCAGAAGTCAACTCTCAAATCAAAAGCTTGGAAGAGGAACTCTGATGTTTTTACTATGCAACAAATTTGTTCCCATTTTCTTAAATTAATCCACTCTTTCCTTAGTCAGTCTTCCAAACAGCCCTCGGGGTAAAAGCCTTATTACCTGTAGGCAAAATACATCAATGTCGGAAGCCAACTTCAACTGTCAAGAGGATAAGTATTAAGGGAGTTCTTGGGTGGAATCGTTGGTGGCTTTCAGGGATTGGCTCTGAGTGCATACCACCCTTAAAAATAGGCCTTGCTATTTCCTAGAAGCCAAGCTTCCCAGAAAGCTTCGTAGTTACCCTGGACAGCAGGATGTTTCCAAACGCTCATTCAAAGAAAAGTCAAAATCAGTTCTCGACGGACTGAAAGAAAGATCAGTCCTCTGCACTGGAGGACAACTCCACAGGATCATTCGTTTCAAGATCCATGCAAGCAGTATGACAGACTAGCCCAAGAAGCGAGCCAGGTGGGATGACTTAGTACTGACTTTGTAAATTACCATAGTTTACTTAAAGAAGAAATAAGTTGCTTTAAAAGTTAATGAATAAATAAGGTTCAAATATTATTGGGAATAAAAATACTATGTTGTTGTGTAATAGATGTCAAAAGTATTTTTTAAATTGAAAATACAAAGAAACTCATTTTCACCATTTAGACGTCTGTGGAATAAAAGGCACCAGAATCTGCTCCTGGTTATTCTAGCTTTTGTCCAGCATCCAGCTCTTCCTAAGACAACGATATCAACATTTTACCTCTCAACATAAAAACTCATTCCCTGGGCCTTTCTTATCCGGGAGCTTCTTTCACATGTTATTCCAGAACGGCTTTAAAATGGGCAATTCATCTCTGAAGAAACCATCTGACAGATGCGATGGTAGAGGTGAGAGATTAGCATCTTGCCCATCCTTTAGGTGGAAGCTGGAAACTCTGGAACCGTTTACTTGCTGCCCTCCCTTGCAGCAGAGCTCTGGCTGCCAACTACACAGACAGCAGTGACATACTCCATGGTTTGCACTTCCTCTGTCACATGTAGCTGCATCTCTGTGACACACTTCTTAGTTCTCCAGGAGTGGCTCCCCAGCTGTGGTGTCTGCACACACATCAGGAGTGGCTCTTCCTGTGGCCAGTATTCAAAACTTAACTGAGGTCTGCTTCTTGGAAGAGCCTACAATGAAATGAACCCCTGTCAACTAGATCAGGGGAGTTCCATTCCATCTGCTGACCCTGACCAACTCTGCATTAACTCTACCTCACTTGCAACCAAAGAAAGAAATTTTCCACGTAGGCCAGCAGAATTGTTTAAAGACCCTAAGTTATACAGACACAATTGCAATGAAACAGGTATTTGCAACACTACAGTTTAAAAAGTAAGTGCAAACTCGCTGGAAACCAATTTGGCAGTAGGGATTAAGAATTCTGAAAAGTTTATTTCCTTTTTTGAATCCTAATTTTAAAGTATAAAAAGGATGCAATGGACTATAGCATACACTGATGAATTGCTTATAACGGCTAAAATACAGAAATAAGCTGAAAGTATAGCTTTAAATTATCAACTAATTTTTGTAAACAATATGATAGGACTGGAGTATCACTGAAATGTATCTGTATGGTTCTATTAAGTGTTAAAAATCAAAAGGGTAATTTTATATCAAATAAGCATGTAAATGCATGTCACAAACTGTGACTTATCAAATGCAGGCCTTTTCTGGGTAAATTCTGGATAGAAGTTTTGCTCAATTCTTTCACTTTCTAGTTCGTTCTTCTAATTTCCTTAAAATTATATTTTAAAACAGATAAATCCAACTTTCTTAAATAAAAAAAAGTTATCTCTAACTTAAATTCATAAAAATGCTTGTGGTTAAATTTCCACAGCTCAAATTTGTCACACACACACACACACACACACGCCCTGTTATTCAATATTTATGAAGTGGGCCCTTTAGTGTCCCAGGACTCTGGTGCCTTCCCTTGATTTTTACGATCTTACTGGAAAACGGCAAGGTGCATAGCAGGTATTTGTGCATGATATCGGCATGCACATCATACATCATTTTGAATTGCCAGACAGCAAAGGAAGAACACCATAAACACTCATTTTTACTCCTAGATGGCTTAGTAATTTGCTAAATTTCCTTGTAATTGCATCTAATTATTCATTACATTAGAGTACAAGGTGGTGGCTATAAATTTTCAATGAAAACAAAATTTAAATACAATGCATCCAAAGTGTCTCCACAGACTCAAGTGGCAACCTGTTTTCCATATTAGGGAAATCCGACAGATGCCAGCAGACACATGCTGCTTCTTAATGTGAAGGAAGTGAGGGAGCCAAGGAAGCCATGCTACGGGCTTGCTTCTCACTTCCTGGGAAGACTGCAGAGAAAGCTCTGCCAGTTTCCTCTCACGGACAAAAGCATGTCAGGACCCGACCTCCCCTGTAGCCGGGAGGTTTTTTTAGTACTCCTTGGCATCCTGCCTAGTGAGGCAGCAGCATCTCCATGTGATCCAGAATTGTCCTGGCTATTGCTGCACCCAACATTCATCCCTTATCTCGATGACCTTTACTGAACACATGCCTGTCACAAAGACAGCATGGAAAACAAAGATGATCTTCTAAAAGAGCATGGGACAGGGACTGGGGGAAGTGATATATGTGCAAGACACCATAGCTCAAGGCATGTCTTTGCCTTGGGACATAATGACCCAATCATGATGCATTTTAAGTCCTGGGAAGAGATTTCTATCTAAGCAGAAAATCCATAAAGCTTTATGGAGGAGGTGGCAAGAGAACTGGACCTCAAAACACCCTTCACAATCGACAGTGCACACAGCCACGGTGAGCGGTTGTATGACAGATCCTCAGGAAGCGAGACCCAGTATTATCACATGATCCAACAAGCCCACTCTGGGTATATGCTTCCAAAAAGTGAAGGCAGGGATACAAATGGATACCGTCTCCATCCATGTCCAAAGCACTACTATTCACAATAGTCAAAGTAAAACAGTCCAATGAAATGACTGGATTTCTTATAATGTGGGGAGTCTGTGTGTGTGTGTGTGTGTGTGTGTGTGTGTGTGTGTGTGTGTGTATGAGTTATTCGGCCTTAAGAAGAAATGGAATTAGCTGAGCGAGTGAATGATCAAGACAGAAAAGGGTAACCACTGGATGATTCTTTTTTGCAGTATTTATATATGGTTAATATTGATTACAAACTTGACTAGGTCTGAAGTCACCTGGGAGATAAGCGTCTTGGCATGCTTGTGAAGGATTATTGTAATCAGGTTCGTTGAGTTGAAAAAGAGTCTAAAAGTGGGTGACACTATTCTTTGGGTCTTGAATGCACAAAAAGGAAGGAGCCTGGCGAGTATGAAAGCATGCATTCTTCTGCTTCCTGGCTGTAGAAATAAGGAGACCAGCCGCCTCAAGTTCCAGCCCTGCTGTGACAGGCTAATACCCTTGAACTGTAAGCAAGAATCAGCTTCTCTCCCTTAAGTTGCTTTTGTCAGAATATTATATTTCTTGACAGCAACAAAAAAGTAATTAATACAACCAATCACAGTAAAATCTATAATTTCATAGAGCAAAATCCATAGGTAGGTCAAGTGGGATGGAGAATAGCAGGAGTTGGAAAGGACTTC
Organism: Mastomys natalensis; assembly: GCA_021653895.1. Lineage (NCBI taxonomy): Eukaryota > Metazoa > Chordata > Mammalia > Rodentia > Muridae > Mastomys > Mastomys natalensis. Next base: position 133,624 of record JAJTUV010002105.1, on the reverse strand, counting down.
GTTGGGAAATTAGCCTAAATGGGAAACTCCGAGTAAAGAGTTTTAGTTAGGAAAGATGAAAACCTAGAAAAAGATGGTAGTGATGGCTATACAATATCAATGTACTTAATGACAATTGGCCATACACTTAAAATAATTAATTTTATATTGTACATACATATAGAAAAAAAATCATGTAAAACTCGATAATGCATACAGAGGAAAAAAGGTACTTAAGGCAAGAGATAGAGTCCTGAAGCAAGAGCTGAAGGTTCTGTTCAGGAACTAGTGAGGAAACCACTTTGGCTGAATGAAATTAGATCCATGATGTGAACACCAATAATACCAATAGACATGAAGGTAACCTCAAAGCGATGGAAAGGAGAGAGAGAAACTGGTCAGGTAGTTTAGGGACCTTGATTCTTGTCCAGAAGTCAGAAAGGTCCTTGAGTTTGTCCTAGCCAAAGACCAGAAATGCCAGAAGATGTCTCTGTTTTCTATTGGCTTTCTTTTCCTTCTGCTGAGCTTCCTGGGAGCTGATCCTGAAGACATGATTGAACCCAAGAGGCACCTGGATACTTCAAGGCGTGGGGGGCTAGCCTGGCCAGCTCACCTCCCCAGCCTCAACCCAGTTTCAGCCAGGAGTCCTGTTATATGACCCTCAAGTAGCAGCTCGCTAAAGCCTCATTTTCTAGGACATGTTCTTGCCTCTCATTGGCTTTGCTTTCTCACACTTGTACTCCTATAATAAGCCTCTGTCTGAAACTCACCCTTCTGTGGTATGTGAATTTAATTCTTTAAATTCATGAGACAAGAGCATAAAGTTACTGACTCATTTTATATGGCCCTGAGCCTCCAGCATACTAACTCCCGAGGTCCACCTGAGGCCAGGAAGCTTCTGGTAGTTCTCATAGGCAGTCACCCTCCCCACGACCCATTTCAAAAGAGTGTTTGTGCCTGGCCCTACACTATCTCTCTTGTATCATTTGTTGACTTCCAAATAATCCCAAATAGACACTTGTTGTATTAGCCTATCCTGGGGAAACTGAACAGACATCTATTCGCCCAGACAGGGCAGCTCTAACAGACCTAAGTACAGTTTCACAAGAGACCAACTTGGCAAGCTAATAAGTTCATTGTGAAGGGTTACGTACAAGAATGCCAGTGACCCCAAACACCTTCATCAGTGCAGAACTACCATCCTCATATGGACGATGCCACTCGGAAGCTGCATCACGAAGTCTTGCTTTCATTTAAATGTTCATTTTTTTTTCTATAACCTAGCATCTCCCCAATATGGACTCCCAGATAAGGATTCTATGACCTTTATCTACCAAGAAATGACAGAAGTTTCACTACCATTACCATAGAACTGGCTGTGGCTGTATCTTTGTGTTCATTAGTGGCCATAGCTCCCTGGCCAAAGTATCCTCCACTCAAAGAAGGCATCATGTTATGACTGAAGGGAAAATGCCATAGAACATTCATATTGTCTCAAGGTTAAAATCATAGCTCATAGAAGGCAAATGGAGGAAGTTTGGAGTTTTAATATCACATCAAGAAAGTGATCATAGAATATACGCAGGGGGAAGGTTGCATTTCTCGTCTAAAACCTGCATGATTTAAGGACATAAGAGACCCCAGGATTTGTTCTTGCCTCTTGCTTGTTCATCCTCCACCCACCAATCCTCCTTGCCCTACCAATCCTCCCTGATCAGAAACAGAGAGACAGAGAACACTGAAGAATGTCTCAAAAATGAGCAAGGAGAACCATGCTAAACCAACACACATAAATGACCCTAAAGGACTAGGTGACTATTCAGTGAGTATTATGACCATGGTCTGCAACCGTTTGAGACAAAAGTGTGCCCATGGAAAGAGAGTATAAAATGATCATAGAAGAATGACTAGAAATCCCTAAAGAATGCTTTGAAATAAAATTCATGTCTCATTATAATAAAATTTTAACAGAGAAACAGCAATAAAGTTAAGCAACTATCACCTCCGAAGAAAACCAATTAGCAGAGAAGATCTTTGTGATCCAATAAGAAAATGAAAGAGCTCCTGATAATGAATCCTTAAGGCCAACTTCTGAGCCATCAAAACATAACACAAAATTGAAAACTAACGTATCAGGTTGGGTGTGTCCACCACGTTGTCAGCAAAAGGAATGAAGAATCATGAGTAGACTTATTCTTATGAACCATCCACATCAACAAGAAGGTCCTAAAATCCTCAAAGCAAAGTGGACAGCATACTGGCATGGCTGTTGTGTCCATGGCAACAAAGTGAAGAGTTGGAGCCACACAAGAAGCACCAAGATGTAAAGGCAGAGCTGAGGAAAGTCCCAGTGAGCTAGAACTGAATGTAGTCCTAGATTTGCCTTGGCCTTCAGGAAAATACTTCCTATTTGTGGAAACCAAATAGATCTGATGCTACCAGATGGAACCGATGGAGTGAGAGGGAAGGAGAGTCCTCTCCCCTCTCACTTCTTCAGGCTCCACAGAAAAGGTATAAAACACTGCTCCATGGAGGACAAGGCACTGGGTTGTGAAGGTGTCCCCAGTGAGAAATGGAGAACAGTCCTTGAGAAGAACACAGACAACCTTTGTGCAATCAGAAGATGTAGTTCTGCCTCCCACCCCCAGAACAGCAACAGGAGGTCTCAGCTGAGTTACTTGTTCTCTGTGCTGATTCCCTCAGCTTGTTCTTCCTCTGATTAGCTGTCAGCTCCTGCACACTGGGGCCTGTCTTTGTGTCACTGTACCTGGTACCTGACCAGCCCTGGTGCTCAACGGGTGTTAAGTACTGGCTGACTGTGACTCCTATAAAATGGAATGGTTTGTTCCTCCATAAAGCATGTAGTCACCTCCATTATTGAAATAACCTATGTAATAGGGCTCTATTGTCACTTCTTAAAACAGAGCAGTCCATTTTGCATGTCATTCTATTTCAAAAATTATGACTAATAAGTTCACACAGATCATTAAAACTTCACGTCTAAGAGAATTTTGCTGCAAAACTCTAAAACAGGATTTTTCATAGCACTACACGCCCTCGGATTGCGCCTTTCCTTTCTGTTCCCAGGACTGTCTTCCAGAAATTGTTCCTCAGTGTCACTGTAAGAATTCGTCTTCTCTCCCTGTCACATGTATAGCACTTTGGCACTCCCTGTGAGGACTTCATCAGGTTCTGGCTCCATGTCTTAGCACTGAAGCCCCATGTGACATCACCTGGGAATAACTCACTTCCCCATTGTTTCCCAGGCATCCAGCAGTCCCATCCTCTTGCCACTAATATAATCTAGTTCCACTTCAGAATATTGACACTAATGTGCATGGTTCTGTTTTTAGATTTATTTCTATACCAAGAACTAATCTCCAACTCTCTGGGACCAGCAGGGTATCCTTACAAGTCAAGTCAGTTCTGAGACTGACTCCCAGAGTATGTATGTACTCACTGTCTTCAGTTCAGATGCCAATCACAAGTCCTGTGTTGCTTCCACCTGCTTCTGACCAGTTATCTAAAAATCAGCCCTTTCTCATGTTGGATGATTTATAAAAGTGCTCACAGAATGCAGAAACCGTGTGTTTCCTGTTGCCACTTTATTATGAATGATACAGCTGCAGAGCAAACAAACGGAGAAGAGTAGGAATGCAGGAAGTGTATGCAAAGCGCCCAAGTTCACACGCCCCCTATGGGTGGTCCACCCTCAGAAAATCAAGGTAAGGACCAGATGTTCAGCAGCCTATAAGTTAGCTAACTCACTACTTAGGTTTTACAGTTTCCACCTAAACGGGATTGATGTCAGAGTCACTGGTTGCTGGGAATTAGCTCAGTCTCAAGCCCCTTTCCTTTCCCTGAATTGGAGATGGGGCTGAAAGTTTCAACTGAAATAATCACGGGTTGGTTACACTGGCTACCAGAGCCATCCTGGAGCTGTTTTAAGGGGCCACCAAGTGAGTTCCCTCAATATGTAAGATCGCACAGGGTCTTAAGAGGGATGAAATATAAATAACTCCTCTTCACTTATGAGGCTACAGAAATCACAAGGGCATGAAAACTGGAGGCAAACACCCAGTATCTATTTTTAAATCACATAACATCCATCCTTATTTTAGGTCTAAATCTATGTGCCAATTATCCCCTAAAGCAGTGGTTTCAACCTGTGGATTGCGACCCCCTCAGGGGTTGCATATCAGATATTTACACTCCAATTCATAACAGCACCAAAATTACAGTTATGAAGTAACAATAAATGATTTTATGGTTGGGGGTCACCACAGCCTGAGGAACTGTATGAAGGGCCTCAGCTTGAGGAAGGTTGAGAACTGAGAGGAATTCAACACTTGAAAGACTCAAGTGCTTCAGCTGAGAAAGGGGTGACAAGTCTTTACCTCAGGTGGCTTACATTATTGACACATATTAATTTAAGACTTAAGTCTTAAGTCTGCCTTCCTTTGTCTACTTCTAATCTGGGATCCACAGAAAGATTCTTCAGTTCCTCCTTGCACCCCATTTGCACCCCCACCTAGTATACTGTTTACTGGACTGCTCAAGGCTGAGGACACTTACGCTGTTCCTGAGAGTTTTCTAGTCCTTTTTGGCGCAACACCTCAGAGTACTAAGTGCGAGTGAATTAAATAACTTGAGGAAATCCTTCCTCTTTCTCCCCTAGTTTAAGCAAAGAGAATTCTCCGTCTGAGCCATTGTAGCTCTTGAACTTTTAGATTAAACTTTGGGAACAAAGCTAGACTCAATAGTAGCTCTTACTGTCCTGATTTATCCTCTTTGTTTACCTTCCCTTCAGAGACTCAAAGGGAAGAGCTAAAACTCAGGCAGACTCTGAATTGTGTGCCCTATAGCTTACCATAGTATGAGTGTGCGTGTGCATGTGTGTGCAAGAGAGAGAGACGGAGGGAGGGAAGAGGGAGGAAGGGAGGAATGGAGATGGAGGAAGGAAGGAAAGAAGAAAGAGAAAAAGAAAGAAAGAAAGAAGAGAGAGAGAGAGAGAGAGAGAGAGAGAGAGAGAGAGAGAGAGAGAAAGAAAGAAAGAAAGAAAAGTGTGTGTGAGAGGCGGTTCTTGTGTGTGAGAGAGCACTCTGTGTGTGTGTGTGTGTGTGTGTGTGTGTGTGTGTGTGGTGGAGAGAGAGAGAGAGAGAGAGAGAAGAGAGGAGAGAGAGAGAGAGAGGGTGAACCCTATGCTGTGCTATAGTGCTCATGTGAAAGTTGGAAGACAAGCTTGGGTGTTGGTCCTTGCCTCATGCCTTGTCTGAAATGGGTTTTTAACCCATGATGCATATACTAGACTAACTGGCTCTCAAGATTCTGGGAATTATTCTGTCTCTACGCCTGTCCCATTACAGAAGATTTAGGATTATAGACATAGGCTATTGCATCTGACTTTTACATGAACAGGGACCCAAATTCCAGTCCTTATACTGAGTGTCAAGTGCTTCACTCACTGAGCCATCTCCTTATCTTTTGCTTCTGTTTCCTGGAGTCACCAACCCACTCCAGAAATTTAACCTCAATCATTGATAAGAAGAAAGTCTCTCAGGCTTCTCCTACTGTGTACACAAAACTGTTGTATAGACTCCATGTCACAGTAATGTGCCCTTTCCCTATTCCATTTATTTCTAAAACCTGCATATTGGTATATACCATTTTAGTAACTATTATAAGCCTAAGAGGCTGATCCCAGCTGGACTTCAAGAGTTACAGCATTTGGTGGGAAAGAGTGCAGTGGGAAGGGGGTAGCATCCTGGTCTAGTTTCCCCTTCTTAGCTGTGCATGGTCTGGAGGGGACTAAATGCTATATAGTAACCAAACTTAAAGGACTGATATAGAAACCCTTGAAGGATCAGTTCGGGCCAGCCAGGGCTCCATGAGATCTGAAACAAACAAAAAATGAGTTTATAATATCATGAAGAACATGCTAATGACTCAGAAGGTCAGGTCAATCTTAAAGGGCTCAACTTTTCAGAATGCAGTTGTATAGAAACTCAAGGTAGGGGGTCAGGTAATTAACAGAAGAACATAATTAATTAAGTAAACTTATGTGATATTTTGCACAGTTTCTCAAAAGCCCAGTGCATTAGCCCTGCGTTCAATTGACCAGTGACCAAATGATTTCAGCCTGATAAATAAGAGCCCCCTCCCTGACTCCACCAAACTAGATGAAAACCTAAATGGAAGCTTTCTATGTTTGGTTTATAACACTACTGTCCTGAATTCTTAGAGGGATCTCTATACACCTGAGGGATAGAGGGGGTGGTAGGGGATAGACTGCTGTTCAATCCCCTAGCTTCACGCATTTTCAAAGGGTTGCTGCCTTACATTTTGACATTATATTGTGCAGATTTACCACTCATCATGTTGATGCCTGCTGGAATAATTTTCTGCATCTCAGTAGATATGAGAGGGAGGGAGAGAGAGAGGGAAGGAGGGATGGAGGAGGAAGGGAGGAGGGAGGGAGGGAGGGGAGGAGGGAGGGAGGGAGGGAGGGAGGGAGGAGCTGGGTTTAGTATATCTGGACCTGTCAGTGCCTCCCTGTTACTTTCTGTGCTGAGGGAGGTAAGACCAGGTGATTACTGAGCTCCGTCCAGTTCAACAGTTCAAGGCTTCTGTCCCTGACATCAAAGTCCTTCTGTTTCAAAACACAAACGATCACCATAACACAATGACTCTCTCACATTTTCTGGATACACAGAAAGCGGAGAATCTGCTCAGAAATGTGCTAGAGATATTGAGGAAAAAGCCATCAGGAGATACACAGGTAAGAAGAAGCCTCTGGGAAGGCAGCTTCCTGATTCAGCTTAGAGGCTGGTAATGTTTGCTCACCAGCTAATCTGTTGGAAGTAGAAAGTGGAGGAATACAGGTTATGAACCTCAGAGATGGCTTTCAAGTCTTGGAACATAGAATTAAATGTAGCATAGAAAGACTAGTTGGGTCTTTACCACTTCATCATTCAACACTGAAACCAATATTGCTATCTCTAGATAAAAGGTGGTTTGGCAATAGAAGGCAGGTGTACACTATGTCCAGGTGTTCAGACCTGAGCATGAGGGGGGGTGTCCTTTGGTCTCTACTTTCTCAAAGTGTCCTTTTCTAAGGTTCCTGCTGGGTGTAAGTACGTTGGCAGCAGCTGAGTGAGCATGGGTTGCATGGGACCCATAGCATAGCTGGACGGTCTCCAGTAAGCCCAGGAGTCTCCCATGCCTTTTATCTCTCACTGGTGTGAGACACTGACTGGGTGAAGCAGCCCCAGAAATCAATGTACCAACGATGAATATTGTCACTGGGAGTCAGAGGGGAGCCAGTGGAACCTTGGAGAGGAAGTACCCACAGCCAACCTGATCTGTATAGTGGCCATCTGCCTTGCCTGACAGTTTCACCTTCTTCTGATAGTGTAAGGGTCACATTGCTGCTGAAAAAAACCTGGGATGGACAAGCAGTCTTCTTCCCCAGCATACATCTTACAGAGGACAGAACCATCACATTTGAGCAGTATAACCACCCACACAAGTAAAATTCAGTCTTTTTACCTGCACCATTTTTATTTTTATGGGTTTGTATATTGTTGCTTTAAAGCCTTCTGGAAGCACAATAGCTCACTATTTGGCTTTCTTTCTGTTCATTTCCCCCAGCAACCCTGGCTCGACACAAAGCTCTCCACCTTTGCCTCCAAGAAGCTCAAGCAGACACGTTTGTCTGCTTTGCCCTTCGCACCTCCCTGTTGATAACCTTTGAATTTTATGAATTTGATATCCATGCCCATCTAAGTCACTTAGATCTGCCAGAGCTTCTCCTACTAGGTAAAGATCAAGCCCCATCATGGAATTCAACAAAGCCACTAAAGGCTCCTGATGGTTCCAAGGTCTGTGCTCAACCAGCTTATTTTTACATCTGTGATGAACAAAGTTCTATATGATGCAATGAACTAGGCAATAAAAAAGAAAGACCCAACTCAGGCCGGACAATGGCAGCACACATCAGCACTTAAGAGGCTGAAGCAGGTGGATCTCTGGGAGTTTGCGCTAGCCTGGTCTACAGAATAAGTTTCAAGACAACAAAACTACACAGAGAAATCATGTCTCCAAACAAACAAAAACAACAAAACAGAAACCTCACAACGTCTTCCTATGCACTTTCTTCATTGATGCCAGCTTTTTTCTGTGTTGCTTTCAATCTAATATTTATAGAGATCTCTACTGGTAATAACCCAGTGTCCTAATTCCAGGCCATGTAGGCCTGACTTACTGTGCTTCGTCCAGGTTGTGCCTCTGTGTTTCATTGAGGAGTATATAGTTATACATCTCAACTTCTCTGTTCCATGGAACTCAGTTTGACTTTACCTGCCCTCCTGTCCCACAGCCCCAGAAGTCAGGCCATGCCTTACTTCACTTTTGCCTGGAAGTGTTCCCAACATAACCAGTTAAGAAGCAGATAGTCCTTGACATGACCCCTTGTATATGTCTGTTATTAAATCACCATTCTGGGTGATGAGCCCTGAATTTTCCCTTCTTCTGTATTAGAGGTTAGACCTACAGGGACCTGACGTCACCTGGCCTTGCTATCTCTCTCATTATCTGATGCTTCCTGTGGTTTCCAATTTTGGGGCTGTTTAACACAGATCTAAATGTGTTCTCTTCCCATTGCATCCAGCCAGCTATAGGAAATGGAAGCCTGCTCCTCAATTCCTGCTAATCGAACTGATGCAGTGGATAGTATCTCTATCTTTTTGATGGTAATTCTCCTTTTCTCAGGCAAATCAGTTGCCTGTTGTATACTACGGTTTGGTTTAGTCTACCGCATGCGGATATATACAAGGCTCATACTTTCTAGCCTCATAATGTACTCTCATCAGTAGTTTGAAGGCATTCCATATTTACATGGCTAACCCCATATATCACAGAAGCATACCACCCTGTACAAAATAGAAGAAAATGGAGGCTCTAGGAGATCCCCCAAAAGACTCTACAATTCTAGTGGTCTTGGCATGGTTAAAATTCTTACCATCCATAACATAGAGATTGCAAGACCTATCATCAGAGATAACTGTAACAAGGAGACCTATCATCCCATATGACATGGGGAAAGGCAGCCATATTGGAATTGCTTCAGCCTCACATGGGAAGACTTCTCCCAACTCATCTTTGGTTTTAGTCACCTCAGATAAGACCTCAAAGACAGGCCAAGATAATGAGTCCACCAAAGTCCAGTTTAACAAACCAATGTATTTATCGGGTTACTTAAAGAGGACCGGGTAAAGAGTTACTTACAGTGGCATGGGTGATTCAAAGTCAGCTGTGTCACTAAAAGGTCTCTCTTCACCATGGATAATGCTAGCAAATACTCTATCCCTGAAGCTCCCTGCACAATGTGCAGGTAAGTTAACTGTCTTGAAAGTCTTCTCTACCCCAAGCAATTATTAGTTTGATTAACTCTGGTGAGGGGCCTTAGGAATCTTATAAGTTTCAGGAGCCTCCTGAGACTTGTGAGTTTCATTTGCTGCTTGAGTCTTTATGCATCTACCTCCTCCCTTCAGGAGGGAAAATTTCTAAAGAGAGGAAATCACTACAGAATACAGATATTATCTGACCTTTTGAAAACCAACATTTGTAAGCATAAAGTGGTATACAGTGCTTTATTTTTACCAGAGCATATTAATTATACAAAGTAATATCCATACATGCATGTAATTTAACCCCTTTATTACCTTTTCTCAATGTCTCTCCTCTCTCCTTGCACATTCCTTTTTATAAGCATTTAGTGAGTGAGAGAGAGAAAGAGAGAGAGAGAGAAAGCCATCTTGTCAACCTTCTTCTAGATCCCAAACATCCACTCCTTTTCTTTCATGCTTAAAAAAAATGTAGATTCTGTATATGAAATAAAACATGCCATACTTGTTTCCTTGTGAATCAAGCTTATTGCCCTTAATATGATGATCTCTAATTCCACGCATTTACTTGCAGAAACAAATTTCCTTCTCCTCCTCCTCTTCCTCCTTCTTCTTTAAACTTGAAACAGGACCATTAAGTTGCCCATGATGGCCTCAACTCACTCCATAGCACTCAAAAGCCTTCAGTGATTCTCTGCCTCAGCTTCCCAAATGGCTGGGACTACAGGTCAGTACCAATATTAATTCTTCTTTATAGCTGAATAAAGCATGTGTGTGGTGTTTGTGTGTGGTATGTGTGTGTGCATATATGTGGTGTGTGTGTGTGTGTGTGTGTGGTGGTGTGTGTGGTGTGTGTACATGTGTGTGCGTGTGGTGTATGTGTGTGTGTGTGTGTGTGGTGTGTGTGGTGTGTGTGTGGTATGTGGTGTGTGTGTGTGTGATTTTCTTTATCCATTCATCTGCTGATGAGCACCATAACTGAGCTAATGTGTATAGTGAAGCTATGAACATGAGAAGCAAGTAACATCTATAATAAGCTGATTTGAATATTTTTCTCAATATAAACCAGGAAGTTATGTATCTGGAGCACAGGAAAGTCTATTTTCAGTTTTGAATGAACCTGCATACTAAGTTCCATAATGGCAGGAACAATTTATATCTGAACCAGCATGTATGAGGGTTCTTCTTCCTGCTTTACTCTTACCAACACTTGTTGGCTTTGATTTGCATTTTCTCTGTGACTAATAACACTGACCATCTTTCACTTATTACTTGTATATCTTCTCTAGATAAATGCCTATGCAGATCTTTTGCTCATTTTATTGGAATGCTGCTTTTCTGTTACTGAATTTTAACACTTTATACACTTCGGATCTAAGGTACTTATTGGATCGTGCAACTTTCAAATACTTTTCTTCCATTCTTGATAACATTCTCTAAGTTTACATTTTTGATGACCTCTAACTTATCTGGTTTTTGCTCATGCTTTTGCTGTCATGTTTAATATTCTCCTGCTAATGGGCGGGCCACAAAGAGTTATTCCTGTGGTTTTTTCTATAAATTTTATAGATTAAGTAGTTACCTTTGGTAGCCTATCTGCTTTTAACTAATTTTTTATAAGATTCAGAATTGTGTGTTAAATTTAATTCTTCTACATTTGATTATCCAAATTGGTCCAGTATTATTTCTTTTAAAAGACTATTCTGGGGCTGGCAAGATAGCTCAGTCAGTAAAGGTGCTTGCTGGGAAGGTGATGACTTGAGTTTGACACTTGGACTCCACATGGTGGAAAGAGAGAATTGACTTGCTTAAGTTTTCCTTCCACATGCACACCATGGAAAATGTACACAGAAAGGAAGAACAAAAGAAAGAAAGAAAGAAAGAAAGAAAGAAAGAAAGAAAGAAAAGAAAGAAAGAAAGAAAGAAAGAAAAGAAAGAAGAAGAGGAAGGAGGAAGGAAGGAAGGAAGGAAGGAAGGAAGGAAGGAAGGAGAGGAAAAGAGAGAGAAAGAGAGAGGAGGGGAGATAGAGAAGAGAGAGAAGAGGGAGAGAGGGAGACAGGTGGGTAAACAAAATAAGACTATTACGTGTATATAAATGTGTGCACACATTCATCTGCTTAGGATTGAACCTAAGACCTCTTGCAAACCAGACAAGAGTTCCGCCACCGAGCCCCTGCCCCCAAAGATGATTATTTAATTTTCCATTCACTGGTGTTGCCACCCTTAATAGACTTTTATGTCAAGCTTATAGCACAGAAACCTCCACAGTCTTCACCGTGGGGTACATCTTTTCTCTAGATCCCCTCTACTATAGGCAAAGTTTTCATCTTTCACTAACGCAACATGTGTCTCCATTCCATCCGGCTTGCACAGAGCCGGAAGATGTTAACTGCTGCTTTGTTCTAAAATGCAGCACTTTCTCTCTGGCCCATGGACTTGTCATTCTGCCATGGCTTCTGACTCCTGCCTTATCCTGTGGACTACTGGAGTATATGTCTCAAACATACTCAGAAGCTTCACCTTTATTCTCCAAACACAGCCAACACCATGCAGTGACCCCAACACAGTTTTCCTGGAGGTGCAAGGTAAGTAGAGGAGAATCATGGGAGATAATATGCAGCTGCAACTGGTTTTGCTCATCTGCAGTCTTCCCACTCATCTGTCCATAGGGTTTCAACTAGAGAACTCTAACCTTAAGCCCTGTCCATCACCCTAATTCCAATGTTGGAGGGCATCCAACATTGCCCTAAACTTGTTCAGGCCCAACTTTCCCTCTGCCAATGGAACAAGCAAGACTTTTCTTCCCCAGGTCACTATGATCACAGTCTTGCAAAACTATAAACTGCCCATTGCCTGGTTCTTTTTGTGTTGTTGAGGAGAGCAGTTGATAACCTCTTTATCTTCAACATCTGTTCCCAGAAAATAACCAGTTTTAATGCAGAACTAAAAAGCTCATAGAAATGTCCTTAAATCCAAAGAGCAGAGCTGTCTACTCTAAAGTGGAAAGTCCAGTAGCCAGAAAGGAAACTTCTGGTCCCTTGGGAAGGGTACATACTCATGCCCTATGCTTACTTCTGACATCATATATTGCCGTGTGGGTTCTGGAAACCCTATTATTGAGCCTGGTGCACCACAATCACTTCACATTTGCTGTGGTTGATTTGCCAGTTGGTAAACATCTCACTAAAGGAATTTTTCTAAAATAATAATAATAATGTGTCTTATTTTCAATTTGAGCTTTCGAGAAATGTGTTTGCATCATGGATTTGTTATCTTTATGTTTTGTGTTTATCTTCCCTACAGTTCTTTCTGGGAAGTAAATGAGAATCACTTAGTACTTCTAATATTGCGCAACCCAGAGGCGCGAGCACATACATCAACAGCCAAAGTAGCGTGATATCAAGAGCACCAAACGCAGCAAACAAGAGTGATGGGAGTGTAAACACACAGTCCATGTTAAGCCCTCAGATCAACTTCTGAGTTACTTAGTTCAATATTAGTTAGAAAGGATATGGAACTAATTTTTAACAGCACATATTTTATTTGAGCTACAATAAAGATAAATTTGAGGAACACATAAATCATGAAAGTAGACAGTTAATGGCAATAATCTCTGGGCTCTGAACAAAATACATCATGGACAAATTGAATGCTGGCAACTCTGTTAAAAATACAAATGATGTTGCTTTTATTCCCAAACAAGAATTGATCTTCCTCATTTCTTCATTGTTAAAATTCAGAGGGAAAATAAACTATTTTGCAGTCTGAGTAATTTACATCTTCACATCCCAAATGCTCATAGAGTACCCAACACAGAGACGCTTACACAAGATGTGCTGAATTAAGTGGAGTGGAAATGGGGAACGTTCTTCACCCCACGAGCTGCAATTTGTAGAGATAAGTCTGTTTGTTTCCCCACAGTGTCCAGCCAAACTCCTCTGCAAGATAAACTTTACCCTCTTCTTGCTGGTTTTATGTGAATGGTTCTCATTACCCAAGCTTCATTATTATAATTTTACAGTATTCAACCAAAGTTTCATGGACTGAGTACTTTTATATATCCAGGTTGCTGACTTTAGTACTTCAGCCTACCAAGGTTTTGTAAGAATGTATGCAGATGCATCACTGGGGGATGAGCCAGGAGGAAGCAAGGGCCTGAGGAAGGAACCAGTGTCTCTTCCAGGACCTTGAGGAGGTGAAGTAGGCAACTCAGCCCTCTTCACTTTCAGTGTCATAGAAACCCCAACACAGCAGCTACAAGTTAGGGAAAGGTCTCTTGGCCTTTTTCTTTTCCTACTCCTTCAGCTTCCTGAATATTGACAATAATCTGATGTCAGAGTTATCTCCTGAACCCTACTTACATCTGAGATAATGAGCAAACCAAATCCAAGACTACATCACTGTGAGATACTCATTTAGAATGCCAAAGCCAAAGATCTATTCAAACACATACACACACACACACACACACACACACACACACACACACCCTCACATATACACAACCTCTAGCTGAAGAAGCAGTGAGGTGGGAGAAAGGAGGACCTGTGGTATATCATGGCATTAAGATCATGGCCATGAGGCATACTTGAAGATTTTAGAATGAGCAAAAGGGGTTTTCAGGGCTGGGTCCCTGAAAGCATGTTATTTGGCTGGCCACGGGACAGCCCATTAGCTTCCCAGTATCTTCTTCATTAGTACTGAGGTTCTTAATCATTCCAAGACAGGGTTTCTCAGCATCTTTTATAGCTAAAGGCCAAAAGAATATAAAACAACAGGTAATATTGGGTCTTTGGGTCTTATAAAGAAGCCCTTTCCCTGCTTTTTGAGAAGTAACCAAGACTGACCTTGAACTTGCAATCCTCCTGTTTCTGTTTCTGACAGTCTGTGATTATAACCTCTTTAGTGACTCAGGTAGTTGTTCCAACACACTGCCCTCTTCCTGGTATATATATACATAGATGATGGCTGCCATCCTACACCCTTTGGAGACCTCGAGGATGCTAGGGAGCTGAAAGGATAGAGACTGGGTTCCTAGACACACTACCTTTGGATCCACTCAGTTTCTGATGGAAATGCCGTTTTGCCTTATGTAAGCTACTGTAAATTTTTATTTCTGTTAAATGCAACCACACTAAATCCTAACTGGAGAAGTGAGGCAGAAAGGGATAAGCTGAGAGGGAATTCAGGAAAGAGCTGAGGAAAGAAACACTATGCTTGTGTTTATGCTACACAAGAAGGGAAAGTAGTCCACAAAACCATGAATTGTCTAATTGCCAAGCATGGAGGTAACATTAGCAAGGGCTCCAGTATCCTCTGAACTTAAGGATTCTTGACATCACAAGAGATCTTTTGAGTTTGATTAGGTTTTGAACAGGACAGAATCCAGTTCTGAAATAAGTTGAGTGAAAGGTGATGAGAAAAATTGAGGCCACAGGGTAGACATTTAAGACTGTCCGGTCAGGGGGAGCGAGAATAGAAGCTCAAGGCAGGAGAGCTCTGAGTGGAGTCAGAAGAGGATGGTTAAAGACCAGAGGGTTCCAGACCTCCTAGAGGAAACAGGTGCCAGTGAGATGTTAAGCATAGAAGAGGAGTGGGCAGAGGCTGGGTGCCATGGCGGCTTCTTGTACCAATTCTCCACGGGTACCACTCTCCCTTTCCTGTCTCTCCTTGGCATACCTGTGTGATAGGTCAGACCCAAAATGGGTGCAGCAATTCCCACATCTTCCTCGGAGCATCCACTGGAGAAAAGCCTCACTTCAGGCTGGCAGGCTCCCCTCGGTGCTCCCCTACCCCCACTCGCTCATGCTGTTCACATCCTTTGTCTCCTCTCAAATCTCTACCATTCTCCGCTCTTAGATTGCTGGTGGCCTCACCTTGATGAAAAATGGAAAGCTTTAAAGGTGACTTTCTTTTACAACCATTTTTTCTCATCCAAACCTTTGGTTGTAATGCAGCTTTCCACCAGCCCCTGCTTGTCATAGAAATGGCAACCCGGAAGACACATATTTCTTTAAGTTGTAGCCAAACACGGCAAGCAGAAAAGGTCTCTGGAGGAAAAAGTGTTAGGTTTGCAGGTTTATACACTTCAGGGTTTCATAGATTTTAGCCAGAGGGCATGTAGAAATGAATGCATGCGCATTCGCCGCAGTGAGGGTGGGGCGTGCACCATGGAGAGGCCCAGCCCACAGTGTGGCTCTCAGACCAGGAGGGATCATCCTGCCCTGAAGCCAGTAAGAGCCAGCTAAGATGCACTTCCTTACGGGATTTATGCTTCTGCCACAAATATTGGATTTATTTCAAAATTAGACAAAACTCCTATAGGATGGATGGATGGATGGATGGATGGATGGATGGATGGATGATCAGGTGGACGGACAGATAGATGGATAAGAAATAGAAGGGGGAAGAGATCTTAGTTGTCAATGTCCTCTGAGAAAAAAAGCCCAAGGCGTTTTTCCCAGATGGACACTCAGAATCCAGGTGATATGACTAATTGTCCACATGTAAGTGTGGGATCAAACAGCAGAAAAGAGCAGTTTTCAATTCAGAGTGCAAACACCAGGGTGAGGTGGATTGCTGTGGAAGCAGCAAGAGGCTTGGAAATGGGTGTGTCATGTCCTAATGGGTCAGGGGAAGAACAAGACTCCCTGTGGCACCAGCTCTGGGTACAACAGTTAGACTCCTCTGTGTGATTACCACACTCACAGCGGGGGAATTAGGGCGAGGGGGGTAGCCATGATGAGGTCTGGCCCTGGCCCGAGGGCCTGAGCTGTAGATACCTGACTCTATCCTAAGGGCATCACATGAGACCTGGCAGTTTTATACAGCAGCATAAGGAGGCAGAGAACAGTAAAGGTGGACACTGAGTTTACAACCCATGCTGAGCAGCATCAGAATAGAGGTTCATTGTGGGAAAAGAAAAAAAAAACACCCCACTATTCCAAACATTCAGCTTTGGAAAATGGGAAGTACACAGTGCTACAGATAGGCCCACTGAGTTTGTGCTGTCCCTTTCTTTCTTGGGAACAAAAGAAGAGCTATGTGCAGCACCCAGAAGCCCCTGGATCACTTTTACACCAAATTCTTATAGGAGAGAGTCTGGCTCCACTGCCAGAGAAGAACCAATTCTGACTAGCAGGAGAGCATCTTGTAGGCCTTTCCTTTAACCTCTTTCATCTAACTCTTCTGATTCTCTGCATGGTAACTGGTGAAATGGGAGCCTGGACACCTTCCTTCATATTCCTCCACTTCACATTCTTCCATGTTGTCAAGTAGTCTTGAACCCTTTTTGGCTACTTTGAGGTAGATCCCAGAACAGATTCACTTCTGTGGGAGGGCTCTTGGCAGTTCTTCTACTACAGAGTCTGTAACATGGGGGAGGCAGGAGTACATACGGTGGGCAGCATGGAAGGAGTAACCCTCACGTTAAGAGAAGGAGCATTCTTACCAGCAATGGAGGAATGTTTTCCCTTGTCCCACATCCTAGACAGCATGTTCTGTCACTTGAGTTTTTGATCTTAGCCATTCTGATTGGTGTGAGGTAGAATCTCAGAGTCATTTTGATTTGTATTTCCCACATGGCTAAGGATACTGACATTTCCTTAAGTGCTTCTCAGGCTTTAAAGAGATTCTTCTGTTGAGAATTCTGTGTTTAACTCTATACCCCATTTTTAAAATTGGGTTATTTAGGTTGTTGGTGTCTAATTTCTCTAGTTCTTTATTTTAATTTGGATTATTAGTTCTCTATCAGATGTAAATTGGTAAAGATATTTTCCATTTATAGGCTACTGATTTGTCTTATTGATGGTGTCCTTACCTTGCAAAAGCTGTTTAGTTTCATGAGGTTCCATATATCAGTTGTTGAATTTACTGCTGAGCTACTGGTGTTCTGTTCAGGAAGCTGTCCCTGTACCATGTGTTCAAGGCTATTTCCCACTTTCTCTTCTATTAGAGTTAGTATATCCATTTTATGTTGAGGTCTTTGATCCCTTGGATTTGAGCTTGTGAGGGTGACAAATTTGGACCCACTTACATTCTTTACTGCAGACATCCAGTTAGAACATTTACCATATAACTACTCTGGAAATCAATTTAGCACTTTCGCAAAAATTGAGAATAGTTTTACCTCAAGACCCAGCTATGCCACTCCTGGGCATATACCCAAAGATGCTCCACCATACCATAAGGACACATGTTCCACTATGTTCATAGCAGCTTTATTCATAATAGCAGAAACTAGAAGAACCCAGATGTCCCTCAACAAAGAATGGATACAAAATATGTGGTTATTTTTAAAATGGAATATACTCAGCTTTTTAAAAAACAAGAACATCATGAATTTTGAGGCAAAAGGGAAAAAAAAAATCCTTTAGAACCAAAAAAAAAGGCCAAAGGGGTTTTTTTAAGTGGTTTTTTTGTTAAAAAAGGCCCCCCCCCAAACCCCCCAAAAAAAAAACAAGGAGCCCCCAAGGGAAAATGTTTAAAAATTTACTCGAAGGGAAAAAATTTTTTAAAAGATTGGAGGGAGGGAAAAAGGAAAGGGGAAAAAGGATTTAAAGGGGAAAAAAAGGAAGCTGGGGGGAAGGGCCGGAGATAAAAGGGGGGGCATTTTATGTCCAAACCTGGGGATTTGGGCTTTGGGTTGCCTTTCTAAACCCTTTAACGTTGGGAAAAACCAAGGGGGACCCCTTAAAGGGGGGTTGGGAAAAAGGGGAAAACCCCCCAAAATTTCACCCTTTTTTTGGGGTTTTTAAAAATTTAAAAAAAGTCAAATAAAAAATTTACCCTTTTCCCCCCCCAAAACCCTTTTTAAAAAAAAATATTTGTGTTGTGCGGAAAAAAGGCTAATTTTTTCCCTGGGGTTTTCCCCCCCCCGATGAAAAGTCGGCCCTTTAAACATTGGGCCGGGGGAAAATCGAGGAAAAAGGGGGAAAAAAAAACCCCCCGGGGGGGTTGGTTCCCAAAAAAAAAATGAGAAACCGGGCCCCTCCCAAAATAACCACCTTTTAAAAAAAAAAAAAGGGCGGGAAAAGGCCCCCCCCCCAAAATGTAAAATATGGGGTTTTTTAAGGGGCCCCCTTCAAAAAGGGCTTCCCCTTTTTCTTGGGTCCTTTCCAATGGGGTTTTTTCCCCCGGGGAGGGATTAGATTTCGTGTTTAGGTTTGAGGAGGTCCCGGAAAAAAATCCCCTTTTTAAAGGGGGGGAAAAAGGGGCCCCGGGGGGGGTTTTGGGGGGTGGGGCTTTTTTGGGGTTAAAATTTAAAAAATAAATAAATAAAAAAGAGGGGGGCCCGGAGTTTTCCTTATCCATAAAGGGTTCTTTTCCCCCTTTAAGAAAGGGGCCCCCCTGGTCCCCCTTTATTTTTTGATTAGGGTTTTCCTTTTTAAAAAAATGTTCCCCCCGGGAAAAATTTTTAAATACAGGGGAAAATTTAAAAGGGGCTTTCCAAATTTTTGGGTAACCCTCCCAACCCCCAAACCCTTTTTGGGGGGTTTTCCCCCGGGGAAAGGAAGGGGTTTTTAAACTCCCCCTTTTTTTATTTTCCTTTTTTTTTCCCCAAAAACCCCCTTTTTTTTTGGGGGGTTTTAAAATTTTTTTGTTTTAAAAATTTTTGATTCTTTTTTTTTAAAATTCTTTTTCCCTTTTTTTTTTTTTGGGTTCTCTCCATCCGGTAATTTCCGGGGTTTTTCCCCCCCTTTTCCTGTTGGCTTTTTTTGTTTTTTTAAAACCTCAATAAATGAATGAAAAAAAATTTGGGGGCCCCCCTCAAAAAACCTCCCCCCGAGAAAGGGTTTTTTTTAAAGGGGGGGTTTTTTGGGGAAAAAAAAATTTTTTTTCCCCCGGTTAAATTTAGTTTGTTTTGGGGAATCCCCCCCCTTTGTAAAATTTAATAAAAAAACCCTTTTTTTGGTAATTTTTATTGAACCCAACCCAAAGGGAGTAGGATATTTGGGCCCCTGTTGCCCCCTTTTGGGGGCTATCCCTAACAATTTTTTTCGGGGTACCAAAACCCCAAAAAGGAAGGGGCCTTCCCCGGGGTCTTCATTTTTCCTTTTTGTACAATGGGAACACGGAACCTTTTTTTTCCCTTCCCTTTCAAAAAGAACAAACCAGATTTGGGTTTTACCGTCTCAGAAATTGTTTCCCCCTTGGGTTGGCTAAATCTAAGGGTGGAAAAATTTTTTAAGGAAGAAAAGGGCCGGGGTTTCACCCACCAATGCAAAGAAAAAGGGGCCCTAAAAAGAATTCCTAAATGTATAATGTGCCTGTCTTGTGTTCCATTTTCATTGCCTCTCTTGAATAGTTACTAGGATCTGCCTTAATATTCATTAATGTTCTAAATAATGTAGCATAGAATTCAAACAATACACATCTAGAAATAATACATTTTTTAAAAACCAAAATGTTGCTCTCAATCTCCAGAGCTAACCATTCAGAGAGCCTATATCCTTTAGGTTTATGTGTGTTTTTACAGAGAGATGGTTAGTAAACACGGTTTTGCAACTTTCTGAGTGTTTTTAACTTAAAACTAACACTCGGGCATAGGAACATCTTTGTGTATCAATACACCTCGTTTTTAGCAACTGCTACCATAATTTTGTCAACAGGTTTTATCATAGAAGAACATGTACATCCAAGATCTGTCTACTAAAACATGGCACCGATGAATCTCCAGATCCTTGTGTATTTTTCCCTGGAATGTTCATCTTGTCGTGAGTAGTTCTTTCATTAGGTGTGGTCACGTGCATCTGTATTCCCAACTATTTGGAATGATCCTGAACCAGGATCACTTGAGTCCAGGATCTCCATCCCAAGCAGCATAGTGAGTCTCTGCCTCTAAATGTTAAAGAAACACTCATTATATGGTATGTGTAGGTACAAATATTTTTCTTCCCTGTTATCATTGGACGCTGTTTTAGTATGATTTATTTTCCTCTATGAGGTTTAAAAATTTATCAGCATAAAGTACATTTACCAGTGTTTTCTGTTACAGATTTTAGGTTTTGATTCCATCAAAGGCCTTGCCTGAACTGGAGAGAGGGCTCAGTAATTAAGAGCACTTGTTGGTCTTCCTGGGGACCTGAGTTCAATTCCCAGCACCCTTGTCAGACAGCTCACAACTTCCTGTAACTTTAGCTCCAGGGAATCTGGTGCTTTCTTCTGATGTCTTCAGGTACCTGCACAAATATGGCTGGCAAGCACACATGCACTTGTGGGCGCGTGCACACACACACACACATTTTAATAACAGCTTTTAAAGGCATTTTCTATATCAATATTACAACAAAACAAACCTCTGTATATTCCTAAAGCACTCATTTTCATATTTAAATTGTGTCTTTTGGGAATAAGCAGTGGTGTTTGATCCTTTCCTAACTAGCTGCCAGTGATTCTAATGTCATGTACTAAGTAATGCATCTTCCCTTCCAATGTGAAATACAGTAAGTTCCCATAGTATCTCTTAATTATCACATTTTCCATTCCTCAGGATCCTTATAGAACCCATGTTAATCAGCCATGTGTGGAAAACAAATTAAATAAGCAACAAAATGGAAATAGTCACACAGACATAAGTCAGAAGGAACATTCTTCAGAGGCCACGTCATAGTTACTGTTCTGTCCAAAGTTTAGCAAAATGGTCCACACCTCTACTGGTCGCCATAAAACAAAGGATATGGCACTTTTCTTTTCTTTATTTCCATTTTGTATTGGTTATTTATTTATTTACATTTCAAATGTTATTCCCCTTCCCAGTTTCCCCTCCACCAGCCCCCCATTCCCTCCTCCCTCTCCTGCCTCTATGAGGGTGCTCCCCCACCTGCCCACCCACTTCTGCCTCAGTGGCCTAGTGTTCCCCTATCCTGGGTCATCAAGCCTCCACAGGACCAAGGTGTTTCCCTCCTAGTGATGCCAGATAAAGCAAGCCTCTGCTACCTATGTAGCAGAAATAGCATATTTCTGAAGCAATTTGGTTGGTTGCCTCCTCTTGAATAGAATCTTTCCCAGCAGAGCTCTTGGACTTCATGAGAGCTTGGCAGTTTTAACTAACATGTAACTGAAGGGAGGCTTTATACTTCAAAGCCTGTTGCTATTACACGAGCCGCATCAGGAACATAAGTAAGGCGGTCAGTTGCAGTGAGAACTGTGTCTTCTGCAGCCCTCCGCAGCCAGATAGCCTTTCTGAAGGTGATTGCAGACAAATAAGGCCCTGCATCTTTGAAGTTTACTCAATGCAGAATCAATTCAAGAACTCACAGATACTATTATCAGCTGTGTTTATTCACATCCAGGAGAAGGGTTTAATTAACGTAATACATATTGGTCAATTTCTTGCTTTTAAACCCTACCTTTTGCCCATCAGCAAATCGATATGTATTTTAATCTTCCTGTTTGAGAACTGATTTTGAGACGCACAGCAAAGAAGCAAAGATTTCGCAATCATTAATTGCTATTATCAGCCCCTTTCAATTCTTAAACATCAGCAGGTTCTTAAATTCCCGCTTTCATTCCTTTACAACGTTATCCCTTCTTGCTCATCACTTGCTCCTGATGTGTCTTTCAACCAAGTACAGAGTTTACAACTAGACATTAATGAGAAGAAAAAGAATGTCCTGAAATTCTGTATCGATTAACCAGTCTATCTGACTTCACCAAGTTTCACACAAAACTCAAGCCATCCACGCACTTCATGACACTGGAAACTTCTTCCAAGGCAGCAGGCTCATATATTTTGTCTTCCCTCTCATCCTGCTGCAAGCATGGTAGTTTTGTTTCTTTCTAAATTGTCGGTATTTTCTATGATATCAAAGGAAGAGTCAAGAGACTCTTCCATTCTTCACTGCCTAGCTCAGGCAAGCCTCATCATCTCTCCAGGTCTCTGTGATATCTCCATTAGAAAAAGAAATTGATGATAGGCCATTCCTCAGACTTACAAGGAAAAGTGAATGATGTATTTTGCACAGAGCCTCGCTTCCAGGACAAAAGATGAGCTCAGAACCCAAAGGAAGGATGAATTCCCAGCAGTGTAAACCATGTTGGCAATGTTGCATTCTCAAGACTAAAGAAAAGGGGTTGAGTGATGGGAAGAATGCATCAGTCAGCTGTGTTAACCTGTGAATTCACAGGTTGCAACTCAGGAAGAAAAAGAATTTGTGTCACCAGTCATTTTAAAAAGTGATCTTTTTAATCACTGTGCTGCATTATTTCAAGCAAAACCATGTCCATTTGCTGCACAGTGAAGGAGTCCCCACTTCCTGTGAGTTTTCTGTACCCTCGAAGCAACCTGGCCCTGTGATCTTATTAAAGGTTATCTTAATCCAAATATATGAATGAGCACATGAATTCATTTCAGAAAATTAGAAATGTCTAAAATTATGATGGAAACAAAATCTTGATAGTTTTATTATTGATAATAGTTTTTATGTCTTCTCAAATATAGATATTGACAGTATGCATTATATATTTATTTATTTATTTATATATGAATATATACTTATATATATTGACTTGTTTGAACACACACACGCACATTATTTTGACTTGATATATTCCAACAAGTCAAACACTGTTTACAAAGGTGCTTGCAAACAAGCTTGATTCTGAAATAGAGATCCCTCAATTTAAACATTCATGGTGAATTTAAACTTGCAAAATTTTTGTTGTTGTTGTTAAACCAGATTGACCCTTTCTGTGCCGTGGCTGTATTCAGACCTGTGAAAGTCTGAAGTAGAACAGATTTTTTTTTTAGACTCTTTTACACCTAATGCCAAACAATGAGATTCTATCAATTTAATTGTGATTCTCAATACTATGCACTGTATGAATGTGATAGCTTCCTATCACTATAGTGAATCATCTTCAATAGGAAAGCAAGAAAGGCTAAAATTTAGATTCCTGCCTGAAATTACTTCTTTGTTCTAGCCTAATGTCATATTCCTGCCAAGTAGCCCATTTCCTTGTCCTTGGCCCATGTCAGATTCTTGCCAAGCAGCCCCAAAAGCTCTCCACCTCTCCCCCTTTTTATTTCATAAAAAAGACTGAGCCTGTCTTAGGTTGTTCTGACAAGAATGCCTTCCTTACCTGTCGTGGAATATGCATTATCAAAGGCAATGCACTTCTATCTTAGGTTGGTAAGGCTCTGTGCAGAATCTTACCTGTACTTGGCTTCCCAGCCTGTTAAATTAATAACTCTGTCTGGGGGTCCATTTTCAGTTTCAAGCCAACTTGAAAAAAGCAGTACTTTGGCTGCAAACACGTTGATATTGTTAAAGGCAAGTTTTAACACAATGGACAAGAATAAAAATATTCCCAGAACAAAAAAGCTAGCATGATCAAGCTATATGTGCCATTCTGGAAACTTGGTCAAAATAGAAATACTGACCTCAGGCCACAGGTAATTTTATCTGCATCACACACTCAGCAGTGCAGTAGTCTTTAAATTCTTAAGCTCACTATACAAAGTTAAAACATCCAGAGAGGTGTTAAAATTATGCCAAATACACTGCACGTGTCTTTAAACTTTTTCCTAATTATAATGACTATCATTGTAAATTTTAAAAGTAACACAAATCCAATGGTATTTGGTATGACACTTGAGATGGCTCCTTACTCTTAAACTCTGAACCTCCTTTCAATAATTTGAATAGGATAAAGATAATCTGTTGTTCCAAATGCCTATCTAAATCCTCTTGTATACTCAACACATTAGTAACATTTTTTACTAAATGATTAACAAAAATAGCTGTTTTAACTTCTTGTGTCAAAGCAATTGCAGAAGCAGTGGTGTTAGCAATTAATGTAATTAAAGCTGTTATACCACCATAATCAAGCCCACTACCCTCATGCTCCTGCTTAAAGCCTGACTCACTTCCTCCAGTACTTGCAAGCTTTTTTCAGAATACCAAAGTTCTGTAATACTCAGGGCAATAAAACAAAAGCTGGTTGATAGACCTCTATAATAGACATGCCAGGTTTCAACACACTAACACAATTAGAAAGTGTACAATCAATGCAACTTACATTAAATACTGTAGAAGAAACAAAAGTAATTTTAACTAATTTCAGGCAAGAATCTAAATCTTAGGATAGAATAAAGAAGTAGGCTTCAGACGTGAAAATGACTTTGGGCTAGGACAGGGAAGTAGGCTCAGATATTTTGGTCATCCTGATAAGCCCTTAGAAACAGCGATCATGGGAGAGGTCACAGAATTTAGTTTATTGCCTTGCTTATTCTTTGACTATTTGTGATTATTGTCTTATTTGTTCCTTGACTATTTACATCTATTGTGTTGCTAGTTCCTCAACCTAGAATTGACCTTAATACTTGCATGTAATTCAAATAGTATAAAAGCAAAAAGGAGGAGGGGGGATGGGATAGGGGCTTTCAGGGGGTGGGAATGGAGAAAAGGAATGGCATCTGAAATGTAAATAAATAAATATCCAATAATGAAAGAAACAAAGAAAGAAAGAAACAAAGAAAGAAAGGCTTAACTTAGCCGTTGCTTTATAGGTTTCTGTTCACAATCATTTAACCCTTTTGTTGTTAATCTCATGGCAACCAGAAATAAAACGGGGCAAGGGGAGAAACATAGAGGGAGAGGAGCCACTAACATATACACACATGCTTGCACATGTGGGTGTGCACAAGCAAGCACACACACACACACACATACAGACACACACACACTTTCTAGAAACAGAATACTTGTTTGGATCTGGATCCACTAATACTTGCACCGAGTTGTCCTCACCCTAGGCCAATCCAAACAGGCAGGAAGCTATACTTGCATATGATATGTTTTCTGAGAGCTACAAGTATGTTCTTTCTCATTAACCATATCAGTCCTCAGAGCTTCAAATTGCCTGTAGTACCACACATTTGGGGGGACCTATGGTGTTCCTGGCTTTGCCTTCTTTCTTGCCTTGTTGCCCACCCCATATGCACTATTCCAAAACCAAATGGCTAGTTTTACTTGACATGGGACCATACCGCAGTCTAGTCCAATGCCTAAGACTACAAGCCCCTGGCTTCCACTGTGCATTGTATTGGAAAGTCTATTTATGCTGCTTTAGTAGTTTGGGACAAGACAATGGTTTCTGGGTTTAATTCCTGGTATCCTCACTTGAAATTCTCTCCTTTTCCTTCAGTTAAAGACAAAGAACACAATAGTAATTCCTTTTCAAAAGACAAACCTACATGTGCATATCAGTGCACACATGTGCACATGCCATAGCCCTCCTCCCCCACAGACACAAATGTCCTTGCTTCCCTATCTCAGACAATATGGTTATTAAAGGTGGTTCTCATTGCAGATAATCACATCTATTCAACAGCACAGACTGTTGCATCCCCTTATCCGTTTCTCTGGGAACACTCCAAGAGAGTCCTCAGACAATATTAGAAACAGATTTTTATCTAGAACAACCGCTTGTGCGGCTTTGAAAGCATGGTTGCAGATTCCCTAAGAAGATACTTTCTATATAATACTAAAGCTCTGGGGGAAAAAGAGAAGTGAAGAGGAGGTTTAGTTTTCTAGAAACACCTGTCTCTTATCTTGCATAAACATGATGTTACGTTTTCTTTCATTTTCAAGACTCCACTGAATGTTCACAGATGTGGAAATATGCAATATTCCCTGTAGTTCAGGATCAGTGTAAAGAGTGAGGATTGAGTCTCTGCAATCCTTCACTGTGGTTGATTTTAACAGGAAGGTATGGCCTTAAAAAGTACATTTTAATAACAAAGAAGGAGGGAGAATATAAAGGGTCTGGACAAGGATCTTTCCAAGTGCGGGGTCACCAGCCTCAGGCATGAGAGCCACGACTCTTCCAAGAAGCAGGAATAAGTCTACAGTGAAGGATGGTGGCGAAGGGTAAGGAGTAACATGAGCAGGTGAGCTTTGAGTGCAGAGCTGATGAGTCCTGAGCCCTGGGCAGATGCCCCATTTCAGAGCCCCACATTTCAGCTCTCAGTGTCCACTTCAGTCTTTTGGCTTGTGTCTGCTGAGCAGGAAACATCTGGCAGGGTCTGCAGACCAGAGGTTGTCAACCTGTGGGTTGTGACTGTTTTGGGGTGTTGAACAACCCACTCACAGGGATTGCCTAAGACCATCGGAAATATCAGATGTTTACATTACGACTCATAACATTAGAAAATTACAGTTATAGAGTAGCAACAAAACTAATTTTGTGTTTGGGGGTCACCAGAGCATGAGGAACTATATTGAGGGTCACAGCATTAGGAAGGATAAGAACCACTGCTCTAGGTACAAGTGACTATAGAGAAGACCACATGACTCCAGGATCTTTAAGATGAGTTCTTTTATGTTCTAAAGCTAAAAGGCCACGCCCTGGACCCAGTCGAACTGGGTTTGAGAGGGGTAGACAGAAGAGATTGCATGCAGAAGTACAGAAATCAGAAGCAAGGAACAGATACACAGCTCCAGAAACGGGCCCTTTGCTTCCACTCAGACACGGGCTGTGCTCTGTAATCCAGGATTTCATTAATTATCCCCCTTTCTGTCCAGTAATTTCTGTGTGGGATTACCACCTCCTAACCACACCACCCCTAGCTGGGACAGTGACTACTGTGTGCTTTTAGCTGTGCGCTTAATACTCTCACAGGATGTTCGAGCACTCCACAAAGAAGGCGTCATTATCCCCCCCTTCCCCTGAGACGAACTGGGGGTTCATAAGGCTAAATAACTCGCCCAAGGTCACACAGCTGCTAAGCAAATTTACTTCTAAATTCTCCTACCTCTAACCCGGGCCATAAACACTAAGCACAAACTCGCTTACTGGCTGATGATAAGCCCCCGGAAGTGCATGAAGGCTACGTTGTTCCCTCTAAACTACGCGCCGTAAAGCATTTGTGTTCCTCACACACGGTGTCTGTTCATGTGCTCCGGGAGAGAAAGCGTGTCTGAGGAGCAGGAGTCCTCTTACAAGTCCGTATTCTCCCGGTCCACGGATAAACTACAGCTACAATATGAACTTCATCAGAAGTTCTTAGAGACTCTAACAGAAGTAGAAGCCTTTTCCGTTATTAAAAGAATTGAAGGCTTTTCTATTGTTCATACGAAAAGGCAAACTCCTCCCTTTCAAATTATTCTGCTTTATAGTACAATTCCTTCTGGCTCGAAGGAGAACTTCAGACACTTTTTCAAATAACCCCAACCATTTAATCTGTACCTTTAGGAAGTCATGCTGAGAGTATACGGAAAAGAGACAGACAGGGCTAGAAAGAGGGGGAGGGTGGGG
Source organism: Mastomys natalensis (assembly GCA_021653895.1). Classification (NCBI taxonomy): domain Eukaryota; kingdom Metazoa; phylum Chordata; class Mammalia; order Rodentia; family Muridae; genus Mastomys; species Mastomys natalensis. The sequence goes on along the minus strand of JAJTUV010002105.1, from coordinate 105,980 downwards.
ACAGAAGAGGAAGGGAGAGAAAATGGTAAGGCATTTCTGAAACAAGGAGCCTCTCCCAGGTTTTCTGGCCTACTTTCAAATGAGCTGGGCTTTTCTCTTCCCAGAGAATGGCTACCATTGTTTGGGTGGTTTCAGCTTTTAAACTCCTCTGTTTATTTACTCCAGAAAGATCACCCCATCCATTTGTCATCCCCACTCACAGGAAGATGACACTGTCAGTCAATTTGGACTTATTGACAAAATAAATGCTGTACAGTGGTTTAAGCTTCACACAATTGTTTCTGATAGTTTAAATGATGGGAGAAGCAAAAGGAAGTTCCCACTTAGGATGGTTCCTAAGGAGGGCTCTTTCCCTGACTTGCAGAGACCACACATACATACATACACACATACTCTCCATGGCAGAGAGAGGACATCTGCTCATCTGGAAACAATGTTACTAAAATAAACACCTGGGACACTGCACTCGAGAAAGGCACACTATGCCTTACAGCTATAGAGGTACCATTCCAGGTTCAATTAGCATATTGGTTTCTTTTCTTTTGCTGTGATAAGACACCATGGTCAAGACAACTCATAAAAAAATAGTTTAATGAGCCTTATGGTTCCAGAGGATTAGAGTATAGGATGGGGGGAGTGAAGCAAGCATTGGTGACAGGTGGCTGGAACAGTAAGCTAAAAGCTCACATCATGATCCACAAGCAGGATGCAGGGAGAACACTGGTAATGGTAGCAGTCTTGAAACCTCAAAGCCATCTCCCAGTCACAGCTCCTCTTCCCAAGCTGTGTCTCCTAATCCTTTCCAAGCAGTTCCACCAGCTGGAGACCAAGTATTCAGATATATGAGCCTATGGGAGGCCGTTCTCATTCAAAACCATCAGACATTCTGTGCTTGTTGCAAGGGAGCAATCATGTCATGAGAAGAACACACTGGGAGACAAAACTGTCAACTCATGGCTGCTAAGTGGGGCAAAAAGAGAAGAGAGGGACTGGGAGTGTCACAATCCCTGTCAAGGACATTCTGTGGTGACCTAAAGACCTCACCCTAAAACCTGTCTCATTAAGACAGTACCACTTCCCAAAGCAGCAAGCTGAGGACATGACCGTGAATACATGGACTTTAAGGACATCCCAGCTCCAAACAATAGTAGAATTGTCTCTTTCTCTTTGCTCTTCTTCATATAAAGTTACTAATTATACCACAAAGGCCTCACCCTTATAACTTGACCCTAACTACCTTCCACACAGAGTTTAATTTTTCAATCTATGAGTTTTTTCCCCTTTGAGAAGTTCACAGGTGTATACAATGTATTTTGCTCCTATCTACTTTCTACGTCCCTCTCCAACTCCTCCCTGATCTCCCTCCACACCTCCTAGCTTTATTTTCATTTTTTAAAATAGGACTCCATGAGTCCAGTGCTTCTCCGCCCATGTGCACATGTGCTTAGGGCCATCTGCTGAGGAAAATGTCACTCTCCCTTTCTTAGCAAGTGCTAACGGTGTCTCACTTCAGGGTAAGGCCTCATGAGCACCAACCCCATCTGTGCTGGAGTGTTGATGGACTTGATCTCATGCAGAGCTGTACAGGCAACTACAGCTGCTGTGAGCTAAAGAACGCACCAATCCTGTCACTTCTAAAAGACACTGCTGCACTGCAGTCCTCCCAGGATCCTGGCTCCTACAGTCTTTCTGCCTCCTTGACGTTCCCTGAATGAGGGAGAAAGGGGTGTGACAACAGATGTCCTGTGTAAGGTTAAGTGCAATCCCTTATTCTCTGCACTTTGATCAGAGTGTCTTGCATTAATCAGCATCCACTTCAAAAGGAAGAGCATCTCTGATGAGGGATAAGGGATGCATTAATATGTAGGTGTAAAGATGAGTATTTAGAAGGTAGTTTGATACTACGTCCATTTAGCACAGTAATAGTAGTAGATTCTTCTCTTCGGGCCATGATTTTCCCAGCTAAGGGTTCTTGGCCAAGTTTACACATAGTTTTAGGCATGAGTACCCACCTGTAAAGTGGGCTGTAGAGCCTCTCAGAACATTACTGGTTACATCCCTAACACGCGTGTCACTATGACATGTCTTGCCATGCTGGTCATTACTGCAGTTCACAGGATTCACACCGGGTGAAATGCTGGTGACTTGTCTTCTACAGCAGCCAGCACAGCAGCACCTTCTGGTATCGTAGAAGCTACCCAGTAAGGAGGAGGCTTCCAGGTCAGTACCAGATTGATTTCTCCACATCTGATGATCAAAAGATAAGTAATTCACAATGTTACCATTGTTCTGGTGACTCAGCAGACCTTCAGCTTTGATGGGCATAGTCAAGTCCAAAACAGATGCTCCGAAATAATTACATGTTTTTAGAAATCAGTATAACTATATGAATATCATTCAAGAATGTCATCTATGGCATTGTCACAGGCAGCCTGTGACAACAGAATGGTAAACCAGGACAAGTGCCAGAGAGCTTGTGTCACTTGAGAAAGCTGGAGACAGAGTCCATGGGGATGGTATCAGACCATGAGAGACAGGAAGTCTTCACTGAGAGGGAAGCAGATGGGAAAGAGTAGGTGTGAAGGGGCAGAGAGATGGCCCATGCTGCCCACTGTCTCAAGAATAGAGTTTGGATGCTAGGGACAGGTTGCTGATCTACGCTCTGAACACTTCTTCAGAAGATTGCTGGGGCTGTGGAGAGGTTGATAATCTTACTTGAATATAGCTTAAGAGTTGGCACTGGAACCTTTGAACCTGGAAATAGCATGTAATTCCAGCTCATTTACTTTGGGGAGCTGGTTATTGTTATTTTTGAAAAATCATTTAATAAACCTTTCAGTTCTATAATCTTGAGTAAACCCAAGATTATAGCAAGTGTTTTGTATATTAATACCTAATATTCCCCTTTTGTTGTTATTTTTATGATTTTGCAGATGTCTACAATAGAATGCAGCTAAAAAATAGAGTAGGAAGAAAGGTGGGTTTTTTTTTTTCATGTGGTCCATTTAGGACTTAGAATATGTTATCTGGATTCTGCATAAAGGATTCATGCTACAGTGCATATCCATGTGGACAGAGAAGTTACCCCATGAAGCATGGCTGAGGAGCAGAGAGACCCACTTTGTGGAAGGATTTAGCTTAAGGACACTTAAAATTATGAATATTAGATATCATACATACATAAACTATTATACATTATATTATGCTAATATACAAATATCCGATATATTAAATAATATACATAACTATATATATTTCAGATCTAAGACATATATTCTCTATGTTAAATTTCCCTCATTTATTCTCAGGTCTTCATTGGGTTTTGCTAAACACCATTTCCTTGTTTTAACAGAGACTGAATTAAGCAAATGGTGTTGTTAGAGAACCATGTAACAGCAGTTGTATATTATAAATTGCTACATATATACATATTAATTACAAAGATGTAACAAATCCTACGTTTATATAACACCAATCTGTCTCAATTTTCCTGAAGAATGGGGTAAAATTCCCCAACCTAACCTGTAAGTTTAACATTCTCAAAACACTGAGTACATTACAGAAAATAAAATTCAGGCCAATACTCCTTCTTGGTGAAAATGTAAAATAGTCAGCAAATCTTAGCAAATGGAGCCCAGCAACATTTAAAACATAACAATATATTATACCACGACTTAGGAATGTAAGCTTGGTTTGATAATTGAAAATAAACTAGTGTAACATATTTGTAGACTAGAGGGCGATAATTTCAGGATCTATCAAAAGATACAGAAAGGGCATTTGGAAAAAAATGAACAACTCTGCATGCTAAAAACACTCAAAATCTATGAACAGAGTACCAGCAACTTCATAAAGGGACTCTCTGAAGCCCATTGTTGGCATAATACACAGTCCATAATAAATAATACTAATTGTAAAAGACCTATGCCTCCAGCTAACCAACTAAGCCCAGGAGTGGGACAGGCATGTCCCACCTCCCCACTGCCATTCTATGTTGTGCTGGATGTCAGAGTCAGAGACGTTTGGCAAGAAAATATAACAGGTATTTGGACTCATAGACTAAATAAAGCAGTACCTGTCACCCAGATGATATCACCTGGGACACAGAAAAATCCAAGAGAACCCACACCTGAAAATCCTGCTAGAATTTTTTCAAATGTTCAGCAAGGTTGAAAGAAATAGGACAGGACAAATCCCAGAAATTATACAGTACTAGCTACAAACTCCAAAATTTAAAAAGTTGAATTCATTTTACAGTAACTTGGAAAAGATTTCTTAGACTAAGTTTAAAAAGTAAGAATAAGACTTGAACATGAAAAGAAAAAAAATCACTAAGAAATGAAATAAGCCCTAAAGAAAAAAGAAAGACAAATGCATCCATCCTCTGGCTCAAAAGACAAAAACATGGTTAAGATAACAATTCTCTCCAAATCAGCCTATAACTCAGTATAATCCATATAAATCCCTGAGTGGTGTTTCCAAGACATTGATGAGTTTAGTCTAAAATGTATACAGAAATTCAGAGACTCAGCAATAGCCAAGACAAACGTAAGAACAAAAACAGAAAATTAGAGAACTCACAATATGCATTTTAAAACATACTTCATGTCTGCAGTCATCAAGCCAGTGTGTACTGGCTCCCAAGAGACATACAGCAATAAAATGCAATTGACAGTCAAGAAATAAGCCCCCATGCTTAGAGTCAGTTGAGTTTTTAAACTGCACCAAGGCACCTTAATGAGGAAAAAATGGCCTGCTAAGTGGTAGTAATCAGGGCAGGTAGATATTATATAAAGAATTAAATCACACCTCTTCATCACAGTATAGAAAAACTAACCCAAATGGATTATGGCCAAGATATAAGAGTTAAGCCCACCAACCATTCAATTCAAGGCTATAAGAGAGTGAACACTTGTGATCTGAGGTTAAGAAATGTTTTCTCAGGTCTGACTCCAAAAACATATTTTCGGTCTTGATGCTTGAAAAGATAAAACGCAAAATAAGCTGAATGTATACTCACAATATATACATGACAAGACTCTTCTGTCTTGAATATTTAAAGAATTCCTACAGCTAAAAAGTAAACCACCAAATTGTTTTCAAAGATAATTGATAAATTATGGATAAACATACTTCCGTAAAGAAAAGATGCAAATCCCCAGTGATCGCATACATGTGTCAACAGCCTTGGTGTAGTGGTGGGTACTCCTGTGTTCATACCACCTGGAGGCTAGCCTGGGCTACAGAATGAGCCTGTCTCAAAAAAATTAACTAAGATGCTTGTCATCATCATTAATATAACTCAAATCAAAACCTTGAGGTGCCCATTCATACCTACTGCATAGCTACAATCCAGCAGACTAGCACAACACAGTCAACATGAAGAAATCAGAAAGCCTAGACATCCTGGGTCAATTGTAAAACTTCAGAAAACCACCTTAAAATTCCCCCAAAACCTTTGAATTAGTATATGATACTGCAAATTCCATCAGATTCATATCCTAGAAAAATGAAACATGCCCCTATTCTCCAAATTATATTCATACTATATTCTCCATAATACCCCTTCGAAATGAAAGACACCAAATATCAGCCAACTGATGTATGGGTAAACAAAATGTAGTGTATTCATACAGTAGAATATGAAGGATTACAACACTAATATGTGCTACAATGAGAGTAAACTTTTTATAAAATGTATAATAAGATAAACGTTGAAAAATGAATGAAAGTATGGGCGCTATGGTGCGCACCTTTAATCCCAGTACTTGAGAGACAGAGGCAGGCGGATCTCTGTGAGTTTGAAGCCAGCATTGTCTGCATAGTGAGTTCCAAGTCAGCTATGGATACATAGAGAGACCCTATCTCGAAAATCTGAAAAAGAAAAGTTTTAGAAGCTAAATACAATAGGCAGGAGTTGTAAACACATAGAAAATGAGCCAATACGTAGAATCAGGAACTAAATATTTGGTCATCAGGGATGTGTTAACAGAAAATGGAAAGTGACTGCCATGGTATGAAGTTTCTTTCAGGAGCAATGAAAATGTTCTGTAACTGGGGGTTTTGGTGCTACATTTTCATAAATATTTTATAAATATTCTAAAAACTATGTTATAAACTTCAAGACAAAATTTCATGTGAATTATATCTTAATAAAGCTGTAATTTTTGGTGGGGTCGGGGTCAGTTCGAGACAGGATTTCTTTGTGTAGCCTTGGTTGTCCTGGAACTCAGTATGTAGACCAGACTGGTCTTGAACTCACGGAGACTCACCTGCCTCTGCCTCCCCTCAAGGGCTGGAATTAAAGGTGTGTGCCACCAATGCTTGGCTATAAAGCTGTAATTTTAAAAGGATATATATGTACTTTAATATAATTGTCTAAACTGCTGTTTGAACTGTTGCAAAGTGGATGGGCCCCATCAGTGGGCTCCTGTCAGTTGTAAGATCCCTTTCAAGCTAAATAAGTAACTCTGGTGCTGATCGTGGTGTCTATATCCCAGGATCACTCTGGGCTGTGTTGTGCTCTCATGAGCACCATGACCTCCTGCCTCTGCACACTGTAGCAGAAGCAGCTTCACCCTGCATTAGCAGGAAGCATCTGAACTGTGGCTATGAGTGTGAATGCTGTCTGCATTCACACCCTAGGAATCCTGTGTTCCGGGCCCATGCAGAATGTACCTGCACACATTCACTGTCGTGCTTCTGTAACTGTGGACACACGTACAATCAGTTGCACGGTCATCTATATACAGATGCTACTGGAATGAACTGTTGCCTTTAATCCATGACTCCTTAAATATTTCACAATAACTGTCCATGTTCCAAAGGCTTCCAGGCACAGTCTTACTATGGAAGTCTCGCTTTTAGAATAGAAGTACGCTTAAAGAAAACTTTTTCTGAATGAAGAAAAAAAAAAGGAAAAAAAAATGAGATGTCCTAATAGAAATTGTAATTTTTTTTTCATGTTTCCTTTTCTAGGCATTCAATTAAATTTCACTCATTCTGGATCACACTTTAGGTTTTTCTCCTATGTTGATATTCCAAACCTTAAAATCTTGCCATTGCAGAAGATCTGTGGATATCAAATAGCTCTCCCCTGTCACTGGGAGTCCTACCAGATCTCAAGGATGCTCCATTTTACATAGTCTCTCCAGCAGCTTGCAGGTTGACTCACTAGGAGGGCTCAGTCAACAACTGCACTCTCTGGTATTAAGTGCAGTAAAGGATGATGAAGCTGAACTCAGTTAAACTACAGAAAGACTCTCTTCAGCCAAGAAACCGGTGGTGCTCAAAGCTGCTGTGGGCCTCTGCTGTACGACCAACATTAAGGCTGGTGCTTTGAACACATGCGCCTAAAGATCTAACACATCTACATACAACATGATTGAAAGCGAGGCACTGTGTTTCATCTCCTTCTTAGACTGTGTTCAGAGATTTTACAACTCACTCCATGCAGTACCAATTAGGTATTAATACTGTAAGGATTCAGAACAAATCTCCCTATTGTAATGTCAATGGAAATGTAACTTGTATATAAGATACACACAAGAACACCTTTAGAATTAATTTTGTTTAAAACGTCTATAGAAGATCATTCATGAAGGGTGTTGGTTTAGAAATACGTAAGCAGCCAATGATGTGAATTCACATAATGTCCTCGACATGCCACACAGCAGAATGGAGTCTTACAATGAAATAGCTACTGTTCAAGAGAAAAGATGCCGTCTCTGACCTATGTGCCAATGTTTACACTTGTGTCCCAGCCATGCTTGTGTTTTCCTTTATTTCTTTCTCTTTGCTATTTTATATTTGGAATATTTAACACTTTACATGCAAAACTTCCATAGTTTAGTTTTTGCAGCTTTGAGCACAGCCCTTTTAGTTAAAATTACTTTTCTTTCTCTATTTAAACTAAATAGAAAACAACCCAACTATATGGTTTTGCTGGAGTAAGAAAAAAGAATTTCAAATGTTATAACAATAAAGGTTTCATAAATTTTCATCATTGAGGGAAATCATTAAACCTAATTAACTTTATTTGTACCAAATGCTTTGATTAATGACTGGGTATGTCACCCTCAGGAATACGTAGTGAGGGAGAGGGAGTGTCCTGCCAGCAAGAGGGACGTGAAAATGCCAAACCTTTGTTTAAGCAACATTTAATATAAATTCTTTCAAGACTGAATTTCTTTTCTAAGAACACTATAAACATATGCCAACAAAATGAAATCAAGTAAACAATAAATCATTTAAAATAGACACTTAAGATGAGTGCACTACACTGCAAGTGTGATGCCTTTATGAAATGTCAGACATTCAAGTGCATATTGAAAACACACATTAACTGAAGAGTTACCCAGTTAATGTTACGATTAGTAATGCCAGTTACGATGGCAATAGAGTGACTGCACGAGCACCCTACAGACCATAGAGACAGCCGCTGCTCATGCTATGCAAAGCCAGACACGTGGAATGAAAGCCCAAAACCATAAATAAATGGAAACGCAATTTATGAGCACAGTGAGGATGAGTTAAAAGGGTTTTTCCCTTTTTTTGCTAAAATTAAATGAATAATAAATAGGTCTTTAAAAACCTGAAATTTCACTGCTTGCATTAATTTCCCAAGGACACTGTAATGAATTGCCATGAACTTGTAGGTTAACAACACATTTATTCTCTTATAATTCTGGAGCCTCAGAGAGAATCATTTTCCTTGTATTTTTTGTTTCCTAGATTCTGATCCTCAGGCCTGCTCCTTTTCTCTATCTTCAAAACATCTCTACCCAGTCTCTGCATCTACCATCCTGTCACCTTCTCCTCTCTGCAGTCAAATTCATCTCCCTCCCTCCCTCTCTCTCCCTCTGTCCCTCTCTCTTCCTCTCTCTCTCCTCCCTCCTTCCCTCTCTCTTCCTCTTTCTCTTTCTCTCTCTCTCTCTCTCTCTCTCTCTCTCTCTCTCTCTCTCTCTCCCCCTAAAACACTTTTAATCACATTTGGGTCCCCTCCAGAAAATTCAGAACAACTCCCACACCCTTTTGCTACATGAGGTAATAGTCACATGTTCCAGAGAACATGTGAAGTTTGGGGGCCAATCTTCAGTTTCCCCCCAAAAACGTTAATTTGTATATTCTAGTACAGTGATTCTCAATCTATAGGTCATGACCCCTTTGGGGCTGACCAAAGACCATCGCAAAACACAGATATTTACATTACAATTCATAACAATAGCAAAGTAACAGTTATGAAGAAAGGACAAAAATAATCTTACGGTTGGGGTCACCACCACATGAGGAACTGTATTAAAAGGTTGCAACATTAGGAAGGTGGAGAACCGCTGACCTAGTAGTTAATACAGTAATATCTTTATCAGTCACATTCAATAAATATTAAAATTCATACTAATGAAATAGCTTTCTTGGGCTTCTTACCTGGTAGTTAACTTCTACGAAGGTCTACTCCTAGGCCAAGCTGGAGACACTGGACAACACAGAGAGGGTATGAGTTCCTTTCAAAACTAGGTAGAACCCACATCATTCTTTCAGTTACCAATCCTATTATATAATATTGATTAGTATATATGTATGTTGTTGTATCTAATCAAGGGACAAGAGCTCTTGGGAGCCAGGGAGATAGCTTGGTTGGTAAAGTGCTTGTCATGAAAGCACGAAGAATGGAGTTTAACTCTTAAGCACCGAGTAAGAAGCTGGTCATGGAGGCACATGCTTGAACTCCTAGAGCTGGGGAGGTGCAGACAACCAGTGTTCCTGGGGTTTCCGGCCAACCAAACATGCCTTGGGTTCTACTGAGAGAACCTCCTTTAGATGAAACAGGGCATGTTTTCTAGGTAATGACATCTAGGCTGCATACCCCGCTGCATGCATACGCACCCACACTCACATTTTAACAAGGAGTCCGGTGTTAGTGTTTATCTGTGGCATCATTGGGATGCTACGAGTTTATCCCATGATGTAGACAGGTAGCTGATCATCCCAGAAAGACAAAAGGCTGAGCCACTGAGAAAACAAAAGTAACTTTTATCCCTTTGGTATGGAAAGGACCTTAAGGTTGAGGGTCTGCCTAGGTGTTTCACAGGACCCCTGGGTTCTCTGCCTTCCCTTGCTGGACCTGTTTGGGTAGCTGCCAGCTCACGGAACCTGTCTTCCATTACCCTGTCGACATATGCCCTTCAACATGTATACCTGTATATGTGCAAAAATGAACAAAGGCACACACATGTGTGTGCATGCCATGCGCGTGAGCACACACACACACAAGCATGCATGCTGTGGATCTCAAACAAGAGCATACTTTTCAAAAATAACTGGACAAGACAACTTAAATATTTCTCTTTAAGAAGCTTTGGTATTTCTGGAAGGCTGGCCTGACAAAGCAGAACTAAGGTGGGCTTTACAATTACAGTCCCAGACACATTTATTCCTGTTCCACCTGTTACTAAGTAGAAAAACACTATCGTTTTAGATACTCTGTCGTTCGTGAATAAGATGTGATACAGACTTCAGTAGTTTGTTTGGATAACAGAGTTCTGCTATATCGATAAAATAGCTGCTGAATAAAGATTATCTTCCAATGGCTACATTAGGAAACTTGTCTATAAAACCAGTTTCCTAAGAGTTACACATTCGGTAAAGTGGTGGTCATTCTATTATTTGCACTATGCCAGCTATCACTGGGTTGGCATGTTGTACTTTTTTATTATTTGTGTTTTGCCAAGCATGTAAGTTAAAATGCTGACAAGCCCTTGTTAAGTGTTAAGTTTAGGTGTCAGAACAATAGCTTTCAGCATCCCCTGGATAGTGATGGACCATGCAGGTACTTTCCAAGATCACAGAAAGTTGCTACGAAAATCCACACTCTGAGATGTAAAGCAAAACTCGCTTCCCTACAAAAGCATTTGAAGTTGTTCTCCTGAGAAAAGTCTAGTCCATACATCATGCCTAAAGAGCCGAGGAAGCTGATAGGGCAACTGCCCTTGCCATGGAGATGCAGATCTCAAATATGCAGCAATTGGTCACCAAGGTGCTCAGAGCAGTCTAGAGTTCCTCAGATCTCCATAGGACATGTCATTAAACCTCCTCCTCCTGCTGCGGCTGACTTCTGGGAGAAAAGCATATGGTATAAATATGACTGCATTTGGAAGTGAATACTAATGATCACTCGGGAGGCCCATCCTTAGGCTCCTGTGGCCATTACCATCCAGTTGCTTATAAATGAGACATGCTTCGATTTGATTTAATAATCTTTTTCTCTTTTAGTTTATAGCTCAGAATTTCTTTGTATTTTATCTGTAAGATCAATACACACAGTGATACACACTTTTATTTTTTTCCCATTAACACTGTAAAATTAATTAAACAATTTTGCAATTAATTTTACAAATACACTCATTCCTCTTAAACTGCTAAGATCTGAAAGTGGACTCAATACACACACACTACACACACACATGGTGGGGTGAGGGGGACGTGGGTTCCAAAGGTAGTAATGCCCTCCTAGTGTGGAGGCTGAAAGTTCAGTGAGAACCCTAAACAACAAGCTTGCTCTCAACATACACAGAGAACACCCTTATCATAGGAACGGTAGAAGGAAGTGTCTCGAAGTGTGTAGAAATTAGCCTAGGTCTTCCTGACCACGTGATCCACTACAAGATGAATTTTACACAGGTAATATTATGCAGAGCACATTATGAGTTCCAAAAAAAGAAAAAGAAAAGAATTAAGAGCAATTTGGCTAAACAGAATTTTACTCCTCATGCAAATCTTAGAGTATTATACAAAGCTAATTACCCTGGCCCAGTGTTTTCAGAAATGGCACTGCGGCACAGTAGGGCAGCAATGGTGCTGTGTGGCCTCAGACAGCACACATCACTGGGGTGATCTTGACGGCACAATCAACAGTATGCAGATTTTGTTTCCCAAGGCCACATGGCACAAAACACAACACACGGATTTCACAGTCCAAATGGTTATGGTCTGATGTATCCATAATGAAAAATTCTTAATGAAAGATAATATACAACATAGGTCAAAATTCTTTGTCAAAAACTACAGTTCACATTTTAGAAGTTAATGTCACCGGGGACTAAATGATGAATATAAAACAAACACACACTACAAGTATCCTTTTGTTCTCCACTTACCATGATGCAAACTGTAAAGAGTTAACCTTTAAGGGTTAAAGAGTTTAATCAATGTCAATGCCTGATCTTCTGAAGGCGATAAAGAACAGTCTGTCTAGCGATACCCAACAGAACATCACTTTGTCAAGCCACAAAGCGCCCAAAAGCTTGTCAAGTAAGTTACCAGAAACCTCTTTGTGGTTAGAACTCAGCTCCTTCCTGCTTGACCTATTATTTGATATTTGACCACTTGGTTGCAAGACACTTGCTCTTTCTAGCTGAAATGTCACTGGGGCATCTTGTCAGCTCCCCGACATCTCGGCCTGACATACAATTTTACTTTTGTGTGCTACAAGGCAGAAAATGCAGGGCAATGGCCTTGTTTTAAATTCTGTCAGCATCAAAGATGGTCGTCACTCTTGGGTCTTACCAACAACAAAAACAAAAAAAGGAGTCTATTCTGAAGGTCAAAATGGCCGTTACCTTGAAGTTTTTCAGCTTATACTAAATATATCACCTGCTACACTGGCGTGGGAACTGTCCTTATAAAGCCCCTAAGCAGAGCAGGAAATGCTCCCAGCACAGCTGCTCTTCCTTCCTATCAAATGCAGGCTTGATAAAAGGACACGGTTTTCAATGACTACAGGGACCAGATTCAGCAGTTAACTTAACTTGTTCAAATGGGCAAGTGGTATCATGTAGCTTTACAGGGAGCACCGTGACCTTCTCACATTGACCAGGAGTGACATTATTGTGCAGGAGGAGAAGTGCTCACATCATTTCTGTTTTGTACAACCTGCTTAAAGTTTGCAACTAAATGCTTGTCTTCAGTCGAGCTGACAAGAGAGAAGAGGGGTTCAGTGAACCATGGCAGGGCTGCCATGAAATGACAGGAATCATTGGCATACATTTCAAATAGCTCTCTCAATCCTATTAAAGTATTGCAGTCTTGCTTTAAAATAGACAAGGATGAAACAACGTTGATAGATAGAGACTAGAATGGCTTATTGATTTTTTTTTTTTAAGTCCGAGGGAAATTACCCAAAATGTGTCATTCTTTAACATTTAAAAATATGTTACATAAAAATGAGCAACTGTGATAATAAATAAGACTTAGGGAGGAAAGAGTGGGTTGTTTCATTATTTAAGGAGACAGGTCCCTGTGCACGTCAGGCTATCACACCATTTTTAAAGACCCACCCTTACTTTCAATTAAACAAAACTCAGTTGATAAGAAAATCCCCCTTCAAAACGATTTTAATTATACCATTGACTCTTCCTCCATTTTTTTTTTTTATTTCACGAAGTCATAATCCAATCTGAGATGGTCTTTTGACATTAACAAGCGTCCCTGGAGAGGACTGACACGATGACAGAGAATGGGGTGTTGTGTTCACAAATGTCTCCTTTAAGAAAGTGTAAGTTGTATCGAGTTCCGCATGCAACTCCCCTACTGTGTCCATAGGAGCGGCAGCTCTTGAAGGGACAGAGAGGTTGGAATGGTCTCGGGATCCCATCTGTGAAAAGAAAGCAGCACATTGAGTTTTAAACTCTTACAAAGGTTCTACAAACAGACGTGGAAGTGAGTTGATGATGCTTGAGATGTAAAATAAGGATGGGGCACACCGAGGTAAGCTACTCGAAACTACACAAAGGAAGTGATTTTCCAACTGTAACTGAATCGATTCATCCTATGCCATAGGTGTCTCAGGACAACGGAGGAACACCAGAAGTTCTCAAAAGAACTTTCCCAAAAGTTTTACATCAAGAAGTCACTGCAACTGGGCATTTTTCACTTGAGCTTCAGGTCTCTGGCCATTCACAGAAATAAACCCTAGAATCGTTTGTTCCATTAGTTAATGACGTGCTGCTTGGGGACCCGGGCTGCTTAGGAAATGACCTCAGGTGTTCGCCTTTAAATTACCTTTAATATTGGAATCACAAGTTTAACACAAAGAAAAATAACTGAATCCCAATGATTTCTAGAAAATAATACACCATGATGTAAAGTCTAGTGAGAACTTTCCTTATACCTTCACGAAGGGTGCCACTACCCTGTTTTCATAAAGACTGTTTTAACCATCTGGAAATCATTTATAAATATAAGAGATTATAATGTGAAATCAATTTCTCATATATATGTGCATGTGTATGTATATATATAATATATAGTAGATATTTACAGTGTGTATGTATATGTGTGTGTACATATATTTATATCTCACATAGATATATGTAGTAAAATCCAAAGTCAAACTGGAAAAATGCCACATACTCATAAAATACTTGAAAACAAAATTAACATTTGATAAATTTACAGTTTAAGGGAAAATAGCAGTTCATGTGAATGAACTCTTAGCCATGAATCAGGTACTATTTTAAAACATCTATTTTAGAAGAAAATAATGATCAATTTTAAATTAGAATTTTCCAGATTATGAGCAAATGAATGTTGGATAACAAGTCCAGTTCTGAGTGCCCACTAAAAAGATTCCAGTTTACAGAGTTGAGAAAATACCCTTTTCTTGACTTCTCTTTAGGTTTTGATAACAACATAAGATATGAGGGCCTGCCTCACTGTGTCGTGTTATACAAAACTATTTCTACATGTGCAGACAAGGCAGAAACCACCGCTGGCATTAGGACTGAATTAGAGATTCCACTGTTGTATGTGTTACCATTTTTGTAGAATTTTTTTAAAGTACAACTGGAGAAAATCAATGTCTGCATCTAACACCTAGTTCAGCAATTTTCTTTGATCTCTGTTCTTTTGATTTCTTGATACTCCACTGCAAGCAGATAGCTGATGGAAATCATCTCTTTTTATGCTGGAAGTTTAAAAAAAAAAAAAAGTGCCTACAGTGGCCACTCAGATATCTCCATGAAGCCCAGAGTTTACTGGACCCATGGAAGGAAAAGAACACCCAAAACCAAGCATCAGCCCTAGTCGGCAGAGCTGAGGGCTCACCTCAGAGCCTTCATTCTGGGCCTGGGTTCTTTCGTTCAGTAAATGAACACAGGCAGTAGTGTACCAATGGCATAAGGTGTGTCACAGGCATCGGATGTGTCAGAGGCAGCAGGTGCACCAAGAGGCAGCATTGACCCTTGTTAGGCTTTCTCTTACCAGAATCCCTTCAGAGCTGCCATGTGAGGTGGTGGCCTCACTAACTGAGTGGGCTTGCAGCTTTTCTCTTCTGCAGACCCAAGCAGGGGTTGGGAGGATGCTGAAGGAGCCAAGACAGTGGGGCTTCACTCTTCTCCCAGGCTTTCTTTAACTTACTACGGCAACATTTTTCAATGTGTTGGGCTGAGGCTTCAAAGTTTTGTTTTAAAGTCTTTTAGGATTTTAGGATGTTGATCAGTTACAGTAAGGAGTATTGATGTGATATGCAAACTGAAATTGTAGTTTTAATAGAGTGTACAGTGGTTATATCAAGTATTTGAGCATGTGCTGTTTTGAGAATGTGACCGTTTTACTCTGTTAGCAGAACTCTGAGATGCAGTCACCGCTGTACAAGAGAGTAGAACCTGTTTAACTTACGCTGCCCAACCTAACCCTTAGAACCTTTTGATTGTTCTCTCTCCCATTCGCCCTCTCCCCAGCAGTAAGCAACCATTCTCCTCTCTGTTCCCGAGAATTCTGTAGTTGCTCACTTTAGTCCTCTGACATGTAAGGAAGGGATGAGGCATCTTGCTGGGCTAGACTTCTTGCACTTCTATCAGCGTCCGCACAAGGGACAGGATTTCTCCCTGTAAGCCTGAGCAGTATTCCACTGTGCAGATTTGTCTGTTCATTGGCTGGTGGACACTTGGGTTGATTCGAGAACCTGACTTGTAAGAAATGTTGCAATAAATACGGCACACAGACATCCCTTCAACAGACTGATGTCCATCTTCTGGGTAAATATACAGAAGTAGCACTACAGTGTCATCTGGTTTGGGGTTGTTATTTGTGTGTTTTTTAGAACTGGTTTATAACTTAATGCTTCAAGTTCTGGCAAACAGACTCAGATCAAGAGATCTGTTATCCTCCTGAGGGTCTTTGTGATGGTCTACACTTCAGAAGAGCAACTTTACCAAACTGACCAAGAGCCTGGATTTGCCAATTTTGGAGATGCACACACCTTCCTGTAATATGTTGCACCTTTTATTCCTGTGAGTCCATCGGCCCACATCTGATAAACTGGAAGGCCATCATCCTTCAGGGAAGAGCTCTGCCAAGCCCTGCATCCTCTGAAGATTCTGCAGGACTTGGCACTCTGCACAAGACTCTGGTTTGCCTTTTCTTATCATTCTTTTTATGTGTCTATTTCCTACTATGTGTGTAAAAATGCCCTTTTATCTGATAGAGTGGTTCTGGCTAAATAACCTTGGAACATGGTGTCCGCTATTTCTGCAGTATTTTAATTCAGTCTCAGCTTTGTATGTTTCTCTCCGTCCTTATGTTCTTAACACAGAAAATAATCGAGAAAAAAAATGGAGGCAGGCAAGGAGGGAGGAAAGGAGGAAAAGAGTAAGGGAGGAAGAGAAGGGAGAAGGAATGGAAAAGAGAGAGAAGAGAGTGAGAATGTAAGAAGAGAGAATATGGATTTCCTTAAAGAGTTTTATTCTTCAACAGCCCCTTGTCAGCAGTCAGGTTTATGTTTCTGTAAATAAAAACAAATGCCTGCTTCTGCTCCTAGAATCACTGGCTGTACTGTTAGAAAATACAGGTTTTTTTTTTTTTTCATGAAATGGAATAAAATTTGATTTTAAGTTACTTATCCTTAAAAAACAAAACAAAAGCCAGCAGAGTTTCTAGTGAAATTTTGATCTGAGAATTGATGTTTAAATAACAACTAAATAGTAAGTATTTTTCTTGTTACAAATAATATCAAAAAGGCACTTGGAAGTGCTTTTTGTAATGTAACAAAGATATAAGGACAGTAAAACAACTTTGTTCAGAGATCTTTAAGAGTTAACATCTGCAATCTGACCTGACACGCTAAGTCTGGGAAGCCGTGGCCATTTAAACTTTTTATAAACTGCTTAGATGTTCGGGTTGTCCCATATAAATATAAATTTGGGCAATTTTTAAAAAAGAAATTGGTTACCTGAAATAAGAGCTAGGTGTCATGTGAATCTTTATGGAAGCACTTTTATTTTCTCAATGAGCTGTAAATGATTCTATTACAGCTGTTATTGTTGATCAGGTAAATGCACACTCACAATACAGGATGTATCTACTAAATTTTTCCACTTAAAAAAAAAGTGTGAAATGTAGTAATTGAACACACCCAATAGCCATTTTTAAAATTATGATTTTTCTAAGAATGTTTTCAAACAAAAAAATAAATGACTTGCCTAATAATAAAATAATCTCACAATATGTTGTCTATAAATCAAAGCCAATTTGCTAGCCCAGGCTTCTAAACAGCTAGAGCGGGGCCATCTGTCTCCTGTGCAGCATTCATGATGGTTATGGCTTTAGGACTTATGGTTAGAGAGAAGAAGGAAAGCATGATTTAGTCCCAGGCAGGCCATGCTAAGCACATGCTGTAGTAGAGGCTGGAGGACTGCACCATCCCTCCCATAATTGAAGCCAGCCATTTGGGGCAGGTAAGTTAGCCTGCCAATGTCTTGAATTCTTTGCCGAGAAAATAAGGGGTGGACTCTTCAACTCAGAATTGTCCATTACAATTCCATGCATGATGGCATATGGTAAAATACTGGTATCTAACTTCTATGTGATGTTAACTTAAAAAACTCAGGATTTATAAACATAAAATTTATGGTTTTAGTATTTAAAATTTTGAGAGAAAGACAGGCCATGATCGATCACTCTTCTTTAGATACATATTCCTTAGAAAAACACTTCTGATTTTTTGAGAACTGCATACATGCTTTTTGATCACACCAACACCCACCTCCCCTTAACTCCTACCAGATGTGCCCCGCCTCCCCATCCACCCTGGAACTTTGTGTCTACTTTTTAAAACTTTAATGCCCATTGGCTCAAATTTGTGCTTTCTATATATTTCTGGGTACAGAGCCATCCACTAGAGCATGGTCAACCCATCAGGACCCAACCCCTTAAAGAAAACTGATTCTCCCTCCCACAGAAGCCGTCACGGTCCTCAGCTCTGCATGGTCCCTTGCCCACTCCATGGTAGAAGTCCGTCTGGCTTGATCTTGTGCAGGTCTTACGAAGACAACCACAGCTGGTGTGGGTTCTTGAGAGCACCAGGCTTGTCTTTTCCAGATCTCTGACTCTTATAATCTTTCCACCCCCTTTGGTTACAGTGGGGAACTCCCTGAGCTGTGGGGATAAGGTGTCCCATTTGTGAGTGATTCTTAGGGAGAAGGAATGCCTACTGCCCATGGCTCTTAAGTGTAGACTAAACCTTCATTTGGTTGAATTCTGTAGTACGCTTTTTGTTACTACAGTCTCTGCTGCCATTTCAAGCTGTTTTGCTGCTGGCTATTTTTCCACAGAGTGCAACAACTGTGCACATAGTGGTGAAGAAATCAAAGTCTCCACAAGAGGGAAAGACAACAAGTCTTGCTCACTATTTCCACTTTAATTCCCAGTGGGTTCTCAGCACTAGACTCTCGGTACTATAGCATAACAAAAATTTCCTTCCTCCAAAAGTATCTGTGTGTCAAGTTCAAGCTCCCCCACTTTTCAGTTCTAGCATGCTGGAGTCACAGGACACTGTAGTGTACACAAGCAGAACTGGAAGAAATTCAGGAAATCGTTTTCTTACATCCCTGAGATATAAATATGCATATATACATCCACTTTCAAACACACACATACATTTATATTTGCACTCATATGACCATCTGTTATTATACCATTAAACACTTATTTCTTGTAGTTACTAATTCTAAATTCTAGTATGTAACTGCAAACCTTGGAAGGTATTTTATGCATTCTTCTCCCTATGAGTACAGATTAGCTTGACTCTTGGGTTTACTGCTGAGGGAATGGAGGAATTAAGAGGCAAGGGAACATTAGAAAGAACTCTCTAAGGTCAGCAAACACCCTAAGGGCCCCATAGACCTAGACATTTAGAAAGGACCAACATAAAAAGAAAAAAAAAGGAAACCAGAAAACTGGTAGAGACATAAACAAACATGTTTGTCACACAGTTTTGTTCTCAAGCAGATCCCAGCTCTCGGGTCCATCTGACTGGTGTGAATTCAAGCCTCCACTGCTGTCTGCCATGGAAAACTGAGGGACTAACGAATGGCTCTACGTCTCTGTGCTTCCCCTATACCAGGCACTTCTTTGCTAATTTCTTTTTCTGCTTTCTGCTTCCCTGTCTAGCCTTCTCTACATTTCAAACCCTGGTATTGTGCAATCTAGTTACTATTAAGTATGGCACTCCGTGGTTCAGACCCACCACTGGGTTATCCATTTTTTCCCTTGTGAATGAATTCTCCACCTCTCACACTCTGGCTTACCTCTTCAGTGAGGCCTTTCCAGAAATGCTCCTCCACCCTTTCCCAATTCCACTGATGACAAAAATATGACCAGAATTTATATCTCCTTGTGAGCACTTATATATATTTGTATATTTTTGCTTTCCCTGTAAAATCATGTGTACACCATGTGACAAAATAAATCATGACCTTGTATTTCTAGCACTTAGCCATTTAGCTAAGACTAAATGAAACTCCTAATTGGCAAATGATTAAATGAGCAAACCAATATTATCACTTCATGGTTTGGGTTTCATGTGCCTACTTGGTTATTTTATGCATAACAGATTATATCTCACATAGGAGTACCATAGTGCAGCAGAAAAATAGGAGCTTTGAAGTTACAACCTTCTCAGATCCTTATTTCATTCCAGCACATGAAGTATGTGACCTTTGACAGGTTACTTACACTGTTTATCTGTGTTTAGAAAAACCAGCCCTTGGGGTTATTACAAAGAGTAAATGCAATAATAAAAAATGCAATAATAAAAAAAGCAATAAATGGAACTTAATGATAGTAAGTTCCAAGTTTATAATTAAAGCTAACGTGTATTGGGTTTGCATATCAGGCGCTATGCTAGGCTCAGCTCGGTAGCCATTACATGAATTCTCACAACTCAAAGAGAAAATCCCATGATTCCCCGTATCTTACTGTTCAAGAAACTAGAGCTCAAGGGAGTAGAATCATGTTGCCCTGGGTCATACATTTTAGTATGGCAGAAAGAGATGTGAATCTTGGTCTGTTTCAGCTGTGTAAACATTGACCACTGTCCCTCATGCCACCTAAAGCAGACACAGCCTTGGGCTTACTTCACATCTAGGGCCACTTCACAAGGTTCAGCAGTCTTGGTGACTGGAACATAAAAATGCATGCATTGTGCTGAAAGCAGAAATTAATGCTTTTATTTGGAAAAGCACTGTTGTAGCATAATCTGAATATCCTCGGGACCACAGTAAACAAATCACACAGCGTTTACATGATGAAAGTTCCAGTCTTTTTATCAAGATTTTAAGTTGTTGTTAGGCTCCGATGTAAAATTCGGAACTGAAGTTTTAAATTACCCCAGAACATTTAACTTAATTCTAAATTATTTTAAAGATGTCTTGTGCCTGACAAGATAACAGCTCCCATTATCTGCTCTTAGATGTTTCAGTTTCCTGATGTGATCGGGGCTGGGAAGGAGATGAGGAACCTTCCAGGACAGCTTTTGTTTTTCTTTCCCATTTCCCTCAGATCCCATACTCCATTCTTTCCAAAACCGACTTCTCTTTCCCCAAGCACTAATGGGAGACTTCCAGAAATGGGCAGGGGGAAAAAAAGCACTTTTTCCTTGTCTCAGAAACCTGTATTTCCACACAACCCAGACAGAATTTGAAATGGAAATATATTCATATGCACAAATGTCCAAAAGGAACAAGAACTGAGTAAGCACAAGAATGCTATGTAGGAAAGCTTTGGGTGAACTGTTGTTTTTGTTTTGTTTTGTTTTTTAATGTATCTGCATGCTAACCACAGGAGTGACTTTCTTAAATTACAAAAGACTTACATAGCTAAAAAAAAAAAAAAAAAAAAAAAAAAAAATCTAGTTAGAAAATTAGCTAAGGAAGCATGCCCTCGCTGACAGCATTTGGTTATCACAGAAAGTCCCAAATGCTGAGTATGCAATGCAGGACTCATCACTCTCTAGTGGGACTGACAGAAGAGGGTGGGATCCAGGCCACTTCTGTCTTGGTCCAGAGCTCACTTCTTAAAGTGCGAGCTCTAACTCCATAACTGCACATGGAAACTACGAAAACTCTGTCAACAAGAGATTTGTTAATAAAATCACCAAAACCTAATTCAAAGTCAAATGTGCAGTTAACGTACCTTTGTACTATATTTTGTTAAAATATTTGACAATAAAGTTTGCTGATTTGAGGGCTAGTGAGATGGCTCAGCAAGAACTGCCTGTTCTTCCAGAGGACATGGGTTCTATTCCCAGCACCCAGATTGTAGAGAGCCGCTATGCGCTGCACCTGAAGATGGTGCTGGCTGAGATTGCTCCTTGTGGTAAACAAGTCCTCATTTGGCTATGCAGCTGTGCAGGGGCAGGGAATGGTCATACGTGGACGTATGGAGAGATGATACGTGGCATATGCTCATTGGCCTTTGCTTAGATATAAGCCTGGTCCCCGGGGTAGGTGGGGCCGCCACCACCAGAAAGCTACAATCCTGAGTAAACTGCCTTGAAAAGGAAACTTGTTGTCTTGTGTCTAATTTCCTGCTGGCCAGGAAGGGCGCTGGACACCAGATGGTAGCTGATGACAGTCTATAGCACTAGTCCCAGCGGATCTGATGCTCTCTTCTGGCTTCCACTGGTATTGCATGCATGCATGCATACATACAGGACAAAATGACTATATACATAAAAATAGACATTTTTAAATGAATTAATTTGTTAATTAAATATTTTTAAAAGAAAGTTTTTGACTTGATTTTTCTTTTGAAAAATATTAAATTAATATTCATTTTGGATTAGTAGAGAATTTCCAGAAGTTTCTGAAATGGTCCTAAACATACTTTTGCCATTTTGACTCTGTAGTTGCATCGAGTGACACTCTCAGTACTGACCATTATAAAATCAAAATATCAGTCAACTCTAAAAATGTTAAAGATGCTCTATGTCCTGAAACATGACATATTTAGCCATTGTTTAATTCTTTATGTAAAAATAAACAAGCATCCATCTTGTTAGCATGAAATTTTGCTTCAGTTGATGGTAATATTATATATACACCAAAGAATCACTTTAGAAGAAATTTCTTTATAATGTATAGCAGGGAATGATTACGCTGAATATTTTATATTCTCTCTTATATGCCTACTGACCCAGGATTGCAGAAGACCTTCTTGGGTGAAAAGTGGTCACGAATGGAAAAGTTTAAGAAGCCCTGCTGTCCAGGGCACTGCATGTATCTATCTCATGGCAAAATTGTTGGGGAATGGGCTGCTGTGTCTGCCTTCTGGGCAGAGGAAAGGAAAGCATCAAAGAGAGAGAATCTGTTTCTATCTGAAGATAGCTCTTAAAACTGAATACAGTGTGGTGTGTGTGTGTGTGTGTGTGTGTGTGTGTGTGTGTGTGTGTCTGTGTGTGACTGTGTCTGTGTGTGCATGTGTGCATTCATGTGCACACAGAGACCAGAGGTCAACCTCAGGTGCCACTCCTTGGACGCCGTCTACATTTTTTGTTTGAGGCAGAGTGTCTTACTGGCATGGAGCTCACCTAGTAGGGTAGACCAGCTGACCTGTGGGTCTTGGGATCTACTTTTATCTTCCTTCCCAGTACTTGGGTTATACATACATAATGTATGTCCATTTCCCCATGGGTTCAGAGGATGAAATTCAGGTTCTCATGTTTGAAAGGCAAGCCCTTTACCAACTGAACCATGTCTCCAACCCCTTAAAACTCTCTGGTTACATCTCATTGGCTTGAGGTTAGGTCATGTGGCTAACTTAAGGGTTTTCTGGGGGGGAGGGGTCCTAGGTAATGAAGCTTCTGTCCCCCTTGAACGTCATGAGTAATATTAAGAAGCTCTGCCACTAAGAAAAAAAACCATAAGAGGAAGGCCAGGCAGCCTTTGCCTCGGGTGCAAATGGCTAACATAAAAAATATGTTCAAGTGAAAAAAGTTTAAACAAGATTTTGTATGTACATACACATACGTACATTATGTGCACTGAAGCTCCTTGAGTTACAACAGAGTCACGCCCCATCCATGCATCATAAGGTAACCATGCATTTAATACATCTACCAAGCATAGCCCAACCTCACAGCACACAAGTGTAGCTGTTTATCCCTGTGAACACATGGCTGACTGGGAGATAAAGCTCACTGCTGCCACTCAACGTCACAAGAAAACATCCTAGGGCATGTCACTATTCCAGGAGATCAAAATCCAAACTGAAGAACAGTTTCTACTGATGAATGTTGGTTAGGCAAGATGGTGAGAGAAAAAAAAAAAAGTATATCTGCAGTAACTCAGGACTCTGTGTGTGTGTGTGTGTGTGTGTGTGTGTGTACATGTGCCTATATATGTATATATACATATATATGTACACATGTGGCATACAGTAATATTGATATACGTATATTTTCATTTTAAAACAAACAGGAAGATACATCCATGCATGCATAGCTTTTTTTCCTAGAAATGAAACATAAAAATTTAGCTTTGGAATGTGGTCCATTAAAAAAGGACAAAATGTTTAAATCTTTCCATGATTTCTTATCTTTAAAATCATTTGACTCAGTAGCTAAGGTTGTGAACTGAGTATTGGAAATACAGGTGATTAGAAACAACAATGGGGAAAGTAATAAACCCCTCCTAGCAGTGAAGAATGGGAAATTAGTGAGATATTTAATGGCAATAACAAGTGAACTTTAAAAGTTGGTACTAAGTGTTCATGAGAGCATTGTAAAGAGGTGTCACAAACTGCCAGTTACTGTATACATGATAGGACCATGGCAACTGTAACTGGGCAGCTGTCCTGAATGTCTAATGCCACATGACACAACAAGTCCATTTATGATTAGGTTCCTTCTATCATTGGTGGACAAAACCTGGAAATAATCCAGCATTAACCTCAGAGGCATAGGCTAGTGAGCTACACACCCTGGGAGAATACTGCACTGCTGTAAAACTTAGAACTTTATTCCTTTGGGTTGTATGGGCAAATGCGTAGGCCTGAACAGGGGCCAAATAATATTTCATATACTGTAGGATATGTATTTTTCTACTCTACTTATTAAATGTATCATTTTATTACAAAAACCAGCTGCAGAAAATATGTAAATGAATTACCATAATTAAGTCCAATTACAGTTTTGTTTGTGAACATTGAAATCTGAATTTCAATCATTGTTATATATTCCAAAATATTCCTTTGGCTTTTCCTACAATTCAAAATATTAGAACCATCCTAAGATTGTGATGAAAATGATCACATGAAAATGGACCTCAAAGGCCCATAGAGAGTGGTACTACTAGGAGGTGTAGCCTTGCTGAAGTAAGCATGGCCTTGTTGGAAGAAGTGTGTCACTCAGGGGGGGGGGGGGGGGGGGGCTTGAGGTTTCAGAATCTCAAGCCAGGTCCAGAGGTTCACTTGCTTTTCCTGATGCCTGTCAATCAGGATGTAGAACTTTCAGCTATCACAACAGCACCATGTCTGCCTGTGTGCTGCTTTGCTTTCTGCCATGATGATTATGGACTAAACCTCCAAATTGTTATCTACCCCCAATGAAATGTTTTCCTTCATAAGAGGTACCATGGTCATGGTGCCTCGTCCTGGCAATAAACCCCTAAGACACGGATCATGGATCACAGAGAAACAGGTGGCAGGTGGATTTGGCCCACAGGTGGCACTCTACTATAGACAACATATATGAAGAAATAGCTTTAAGAGTTACATGTGGGACTGGTTTGAACTGAAGTTTTGTGGATGTTCTTCTGTTCTCCTGTTGTTCCAAATTATGTACAATCAACATAAATTACTTTATACCTACAAATCTTTTATTAAAAACACTAATATATATGCTGAAGCTGTGTATTATATATGTACTGAAATGCTTTCAAATAGTGATGACTGAAATGTGATTGTTAGTTACAGGTCTATGAGGACATGCCTCTTGCAGATCCTGAAAAGTTATTTTGTTTTGCTTTTTTAACCAAAGCACATTCTCAAGCCATTCAGTCGTGCACTCGTTCGGGAGAACTGGGGATCGGCAAATGTGGATGACTACACTGAGTACTCTGAGCTCTTCCCTGCACAAGGCAACTCCACACGGCGCAGGGTGGCTACTCACAACTCCTACATGCTCATTCGGTTGCAAACAGCACTTCCTTGCGCCGAATTACAGCTTCTGTGGTCAAATGTACACATGCTATGCCCTCTCTGGGAACCATTAGAAAAAGTATTCTGACCACCTACCTTTTCCTCACTGAAGAATTTCCCCTTAAAGTTTTAGGCCTTTTTAAATGTCAAAATTTGGGAATGATCTAAGAACTGTAAATGAGGACCTTCAATAGCGTGTCTCTTGGAGGTAAAGGGACAGCATGGTTAGCAGAGTCACCTAGAGTGGCTCTCCTAAACCTTCCTCTTACATAAGTCTCAGTCAGCCATGCATCTCAGCAAGCCTTGCAGAGCTCTTAGTTTAGAGTCTGAACCCCAGACTCCCATGCCTTCCCTTTCCACAGTGGTAGGGTACATTCTTTCATTATTCCATTTTCTCATATCTTAGACCCTTAAACTCCCTGTGGATGCTGCGCACAGGCTTGATTTCCCTGGTGATGATCTTCAACAAAAGTTCTGTGTTCTCCAGGGTTGTGGACCCTTTGACTGAGCGTGGCAGGGCCTTTCCGGAGGGATGGTCTGTCTTTATCTAAGAGAACGTAGTCTCTCTGTGAGTCAGGAACGTGACCTTCAGATGAGCAACACTCACACCATCTGGGGCCATATCTGTGGAATGTCTTCAGACCACAAGCAATGGAGAACATATTCCACAGCAAATCACTTAGCTAACAATGGTGCTTCCCTTGTGTGATATGCAGGAATGTTATTTCTGATATAGGCAGACCACTTGCAAGGGTTTCAAACCATATCAGTCTCTTAGGAGAGCATCCTGTAAGCACTCTGAGAAGAGTGCAACAACCACCAATATCCCAACTAATATTTATATACTTGCATGTCAGCATTATCAACCTCATGTCATGAATTTCCCATGCTTTCTTACATACTGCATAAAATATATCTAATCCCATAGGTGTGGGGTGTCTTAAGTTAGCTTTATTCTTATTAATTCTTCTTTAGGAATCTTATCTATTGACAAATAATAACTGTCTGCATTATGGCATAAAATGTAATGGTTTTGAACCCTGTGAGATGAGTGCCAGGCTAATTGACATTTGTAATATTTCACATTCTCATTTTTCTCTATTATCATAACATTTAAGATTCTCATTTAGCAATTGTGAAATATACATTTGCATTGACTATAGCTGCTTTGCTGTGCAATAAAACAGAAGAACTTATTTCTTGCATCTAACTACAACTTTGTATCTCTTGACCAACATTTCCCCTTTCTCCTCCATATTCCAGCCTACCCATTCTAGTGTGTACTTCCATTAGGTCAAATTATAGATGCCACATATAAATTGAAATCACATGTCACCTGGCTTTCTGTGCCTGACTTATTTCACTCAGTATAATGTCCTTTAGACTCACCTAGGGTATTAAAATGACAGAAAATCATTTTTAAATGCTGAATTATGGTTGAGTACATGAGGCACATTTTTAAGTCCATTCCTTTCTTGTGGGTAACTAGATGGTTCCAAGATCATCACTGTTGTGAACAAAACAGCAATGAACTTGAAATTGCAGGCATCTGTACTGACATGCTGGTTCAAATCTCTGGGGTAAATTCTATGAAATGGGATTACTGAATCATATAATGCTACTTTAGCTGTTTGTTTGTTTGTTTTTAACCTCCATACTGTTTTCCAAAACAAATACATTGACATTCCCACTAGGAAGCTACAAAGCTCCCACATCCCCACATCCTTGCCAACACTTTCTGTGTTTCATTCTTTTGATAAAAGACATTCCAACAAATGTAAGGTAAAATCTCCTGGGCATTTAATTTGCATTTCCCTGATGAGTGGTGATGTTGAGCACTGATAGATAGATAGATAGATAGATAGATAGATAGATAGATAGATAGATAGATAGATAGATAGACAAATAGATAGACAGATAGATAGACATACAGACAGACATCTATGTACCCCTCTTGGGAATTTTTTTCTTTTATTTAGAATTTCATAGATAAATATATTTCAAGCATATCTCCAACTCCCACTTCACCTCTCCAACTCCTCCCAGACCAGCTGCAACATGTCTGCCCCTCAACATCATGTCCTGTCTTCTTTCACTTGAGACCACTGAGTCTAATCAATAACTGCCCATATGGGCATTGGTGTGGAGAATGGCTGACCTTCAGGGCCACATCTCTTCGATGACATGATCCTCCTAGCAGCCTGTATACAGGTGTGCAAGTGTGCAGGTGCAGAGGAAGCCAGAGGCATTGGCTCCCCTGGAGCTGGAGCTATAGGCAATTTTGAGTTCTTTGAAGTGGGTACTGGGAACTGAACTCAGGTCCTCTACAAGAGAAGTAAGCATTGATCTCTCCAGCCACCAGGGTTGATTTCTGCTCAGTTATTTGAGATCCTAGTATGTTTTGGACATAAGACCCTCCTTGATGTATGACTTAGTTGCAATCCCTGGATTTTTTCTCTGCACTTTCTGAAATGTTTCCTTTGCTGTGACAAAGGTATCTGGTGGCTATATTGTGTCAAATAGTATTTTCAACTATGAAGATACAGCAGTGAACTTTACACACAAAAATTCCCTATTTTCAGAACTTAGTTACTAGTCCTTAATTAATCTGTATCCTGAACTAGCTCTCCTTGAATTATAATTTTCTAAAATAACTATGTAACCACACAACTGCTCTTATCATAGTGCAAACTTTAAAATACAATGGACCTGGGAGATTCCAGCATTACACACTGTTCCAGAGTGAGCCAGAGTGCCCTGTGCTCTGACCTACTTACTCCAGACTTCTACACCCCTGGGTAGTCCCCATCCAGAGCGCTTAGAACTACAATCCCCGCACCTGGTCCTGCCTCAGATGTCCTAGAGGGGCTCACTGGGCCACACGGGTGATGTCACCACACAGATTGCCTATACCTCATAATCCCCTCTCCATCTTACGCGCTGTGGCCACTCTGCCACAGCTGACAGAATTTGTCTCAAAGCATTCTTTTCTGATGCCACCTGTGGGTTCCTTTCCTAAAAGTCCAGTGTCAGCAGTTCCTAGAGCTGCATGGAGGAGACACTAGGCCACCCTCTCCACTGCCATCTCTTTCTCCGGCTATATGCAGGCAAACATGACACTAGTCCTTCATAAACTCTCAGGGCTTTCCTTCAAGCTGACTCCTGCACATCAATTCATGAGAAAGGACTGTACTTGCTTGAAATGAAGTTTGAAATCTGAATAGGGTGTCCCCGACACAAGAATTTCAAGTGGGTCTCCACACTCTTAACTAAAATTTTTCATCAGCTCTTCAAAGAGCCTCTTCCCTTTCTCCAGTCTAAATGCATCCGTTTGGTGTGGTGCCAGGGATTTCAATTCAGGGCCCTGTGCTCACTGGGCAGGCATCCCCAGTGCCCTGAATGCATTTTCAATTTTTTTTCAAACAAGTCATTTTTTTTTCAGACTGTTCCCCTACCTTATCTCGTCTTTATTGTATATGCCACTAATTACTTGAGAATACTTAAATTTACTGTTAAAGATGAGCAATAAAAGGTGATAAATGAAACTCCTAAGAAGTATTAAGCACAGATAACAAATCAGCAAGTAATTTTCAAGACTCGGACTGAATCCATCTGATAAGGATAAATAATAAGTAGCTTTAGAAGACATGTTACTCTGTAGAGAGTGATGGAAAGACTACATAGGGTAGAGATTCTAAAACTGGCACTAGAACTGCAATTGAGACCCAGAGCTGTTCAGCACCTATGTGGCAAACCCTGCCTATGAAGCAGGCAAGCTTGCCCCTGGGTCTGTCCTGGAAAGTGTGTCTGTGTCAGTGACCCCAGGTACCTTCGTTTCAGACCTCATCCCTGGCCCTTATAACAAGTTGATGCAGTAGAGAGATAGGTCGTATTTAGCTAAACTTTGGGTACTGTGAGCCTCCCCCTTGCTCAATCACTATCGGCTCTTTTTGCTTTCCGTGATATGCTTTGATCCACTGAAGTCCTGTGCCTCGGGGCCTGTGTGAAGGTTTAACATCTCTGGAAAAGCTTTCCAGTAGCATACACTGCTGTGGTAAGGTGGCCTCCCACAGAATGTCCTCTACAGAGTGCCGGTCCCAAAGCTCCTTCTGCTTTCTCCTGACTTGGAGCCACTTCCTCGTGGTTTTCAAGATGCATCTCCAGTATCCCCTTTCCTTCAACAGTTCTCTGCCATCCGTTGCTTTGCACCCAGTCAGATGCCCCTCTTTTTAATCCTACGGATCCTCTGTTTGCTTAGACTTCCACCATCTAATGCGGTATCTGTATGTCAGCAGTGCTTCTAAATTAACTAGAGCTCACTTTCCTCCTCACACGAGCCATGTTCCAACCACTCAAAGGCAGCACGGTCATCGTCACAGAAGTTCTATTGCACAGCGCTCGCTCTTCACGAACGCAGGGGTGGGCGGGTCTCCGGAGCCCCGTGCAGTGCAGGCACAGACTAGGTCCTCTGCATGCCTACCTGGTGTCGGGTGGGTGGATCACTAAATGAACTTCCAATGTAAACAAAGCCATAGGGATGTCATGCTTTCATATCAAGTGCTCTCTGAAAACATCTTTATTTCAGAGTTGGATTTTATTTTCTTCCAACTTCCTTCTGCCTCTCCTTTTGAGGGGCTTTAGGTTTCAGAGAAGTCCCTCTTCCTGTCTGTTCCCTATTTCGACCTTTGGTTACTACATGGCATTTTCCCAAGGCCTTGCAAGAAAGCTAGGAAATGAAGCCTGTGACACAAGGCAAGAGGAAAAGGAAGGACACGCAGACAGGACCTCCCACAGCAGAGAACGCACAGGGCTCGCTCTGCTCAAATTGTCCATTTTCATCTCCTCTTGAAGAAGATTCTGTTATGAGCTACATTTGGAAGTGATGTCATTGTTTGATATAAACCTTCAAAGTTTCCTTCGAGGTGGATGTCTATCTGTTCGGTCGAAAGGGGGGAAAGGAGGAATTTACATTCGCTTTGCTAAACATTAGCATCTTTTGTTCGATCATTCGGATGCAGGAGAGTTAGAGGGAAACAGCTTAGGGAACAAGAGCTGACATCCACAGTGTAAAATCTTTTAAGGTGCTTGGATTCAGTGGGGGAGAAAGTGAGACGAAACCATATCTCAGCTCCCTAACTGTGTTCCAGTCAGCGGGAACTTTGTGACAGGCCTCTGTCTCTCAGCTACACTTGACTGGCTTCTGCTGACATTCAGCTGTCAGACAGCAGCCCTTTACCAGGCCCCTAACATGCTCCACAGCTTCACCCAATTAACTCGCTTTCACTTGCCACAGCAGCAAAGAGCTTCATAATAGGTGGTCAGGGTGCGTGGTGTCTGCCTGCCCTCGAACCGCTCACACACGGCAAAATGTTTAACCACTTTTCTTCTTGCCTGTGTGCACACGAGGATGATACGATTTAGTCATTTCATGCATTGAACTGGACAGGAATCTAGGAAATATTATAATAACACATTAAGTGGCTCTAAAATGAGTCTCTATGATGGAAGCTGAATATCAACAATTTTTCTGGAAAATTTGCCATGCTACTCAAAGTTCTGGATGAAATCCATTGTACTTTCAAATATTTCTGACTAAGATGTAGAATATTTTATGCCTCTTTCGAAAAATGATCTGAGTTGTTCATATACTTTCTTTCATTCCCCTTATATGTTTAGACCTAAGAATATTGTCAACCTTCATGGATGTGCTCTGAGAATGTGGAGACTATGAAAAGAATACATGTTACATCGAAGAGAACGGAAGGCAACAGTAAACGCTGTGGCCTTTGCAAACCTCCATTCATAAAGCTGCATGACGTTGAGACTACAGTGGGTTGCTGTTTTAAAATGGGGCATTTTATTATTGACATTCGAATCAGATCCTTGTAGAGATTCAGGTAGACCTATGATCCCGATTCCAAGCATTTTGTCCATAATCAAAGGTGAAGATCTAATTAAAGTATAGGGACTATTAATTAGCCTCCACCAACAGAGATAACCCCAGCAGAGATGACTGTGTACCAGGCTAAGTGGTCCAGTGACGACTTGCCAGTCTGAGTCTCAGCTTTTGAAGCTTTTAGTGTCAGTTCTTTAAGCAGCTGTGCCCCTGTGGTATCTCCTCAAGCTGAACTCTTTCTCTGCATAAACTCACACATGTTGAACACAGCTCGAGTTAAACTGAAGCTTAGGCTAGGAAACAATCTGAAGAGGATTAGTGGGCAGCTTAGAAACAACCGTGTGTCTGGTTAGCTCACTGCACAGAGCCACCTAAGTCTCACTAGAGTCAAGACCATCTCGATCTCCTTTTTCATTACCCTCACACAGATGATTGTCACTTTTGACATGACTTATTTGGTATCATTTACATAATTTGTTAAATATACTTTTATGGTGCCAGAGAGAGGGCTCTGTGGTTGAGAGCACATCAGCAAGTGCTCCTGCAGAGGACCTGGGCTTGGTTTCCAGCACTCACAACATGGTTTTTGAACTTTTGTCACTCCAGTTCCAAGGAAACCCTATCTTCTGACCTCTCTGGGCAGCAGGCATACATGTGGTGTGTGTGAGTGTGTGTGTGTGTGTGTGTGTGTGTGCATGCTCTCACAAATTTATAAAATCCCTGAGTGAAGGTACTCATTTCACCGATGGCATAATACACTATGATGATCAAGAATGAGGACTTGGAGGTGTTGGAAAGATACTATAGGAGAAAGCAGTAAGAGCCATGTAGACAACAACTGCCCTGGCAGAACGTAACTATTGGGAAATCTGCGTTCTCCTAAAGGTTTTCCACCTCCAGGGAAGGTCTTCCAGTTAGTTATACTGTGCTTCATTTTGGACAGCTTCAGCACTTAACACAGCAGTGGCTGTCCATTTGCCACACCAATGCTAATGACCAATCTTGTGTACAAGTTCTTGGACAAGCTTGCCGAAGCAAGAGTGGAGACACAGAGCCTGGCCTCCTCGTATCAGGATCTGTGCTCTGACAGTTGCTCCCCATCACAGCACCACAGAGGGAGAGGCACTGTCACTGTTATGCACCCCCCATGCTACCCCCTAACTGAAGTGACCACCAGAGACCTTTAAGCTGGTATCCTCTCTTTCTCCATTCATTATTCTTTTCAGAAGCCAGACAATATAACTAGAATATTCTAAACCTTCTACATATATGAAATTATGTAAGAAATCATTAAAGAAAATTACATTCACACTTCATGGTGACTCTTGGCATTAGAAGGAGCAGCAATGAAAAGCAAACAAAGCCAGAAAACCCCAAGGAGGGGCATGGGGTCTGATTTCCAGAGTCCACACATTGTTCCACGCAAATGCCCAGTATTCAACAACAACAAGGAATTAAAAGGAATAAATGGCACAATTCAAAGGCAAAGAAAAATATCAACAGAAATTGATGGCAGCTTGTATGAGACAAAAAAATTTCAGACGACTGTCTTGGAGATGTTCAATGGACTAATGGCTGGCATGAGAAAGCAAAGAAAATGATGTCTGAACAAAGCAGAAATATCAAAAAAAGAGACAAACCTACAAGAAACAAACAAACAAACAAAAGCTGAAGAATTCAGTAATAAACACTAAAAGGAATCTCACTATAGCTATTCAAAAGCAAATCTGGAAATTCGAACAAGCTGAAGCATGGGGGTCTAGCAGTGAGTGGGACAATGGAAACATTGTCTCTGAAGAGATAAGGAAACATTTTTCTGAAGAGGTAAGGAAACATTGTTTCTGAAGAACATAAAGAGGAAAGGATGGAAGAAAATGAACCCGCTCAGAGGGACCTGATGGATGAAGGAGACCAAGGCTGTGGAAGCCCTGGGGGTGGAGATAGCTGAAGAGATGATAACCATGAACGTCTTCAATTTGATAAATACAGACACTCAAAAGAGTGACTCATCCCAAGACAAAGGGCCCCTCAGACCACAAAGGATCTTGAAATCACTAATATTACTACAATTTCGGTTTATAAATGTGTTTTGTTTTTCACATGATGTATAAATGGCATGTTGACACTGTGTCAAGATGATCATCTGCTCAACAGTAGATCTAGAAAAACTAGATATTTACATGCAGGAAAAAGTGAAATTAGACCCTTACTAAATACATTATATCAAAATAAAGTAAAAATATGTAAAAGACTTATATATAAGGCCAAAAGCTCTAAGACTCTCAGAAGAAGGCCTGGAACAAAGCTTTATGGCAAAGAGACTTGGCAAAGATTTGTTGGGTGTGATTCCAAGATATAAGCATAAAGAGAAAAAGAAAAACAACAGACCAGCAGACCATAAAAACTTAACAATTCTCTTCAGCAGAGGAAAGCAACAACTCACAGAATGGCAGAAACATCCGGAACATTGCTGGGAGATTAAAATCGACATGCATACATAACTCCTGGAACTCAGCAGCAAATCTAAGTTCAAAACTGAGCGAGGACTTTGAGTGAACAGTTTCCAATGATGACAAGCAGTGAACAAGCACGGGAGGAGACAACCAACATCACAAAAATATTGGGGATGTAAATCAAAACCTCAATGAGATGTGACATTACTCCTATCCCGTAGCAACTATCAAAAATACAAAGCTACATGTACTGGTAACCAAGCAGCAACACTGAAGACCATTTGCTCAGTGATGATGGAGTGATCAAACCATACAGCCGCTGTGGAAAATCATTCGGCAGCTCTTAGAAAACAAGAGAATTACTGTACCATCTGCAACCTCACTTCTGAACAAACACACAAAAGAACTAAAAGCAAAGTTTAAAAAAACTGTGGATACCCATGTTCCTTAGCGGTATTATTTACAGCAGCTAAAGCAAGAAAGTAACCCAAGTCTGTCAACAGATGAGTGAATTTTTAAAATGCAGTATATGATGTAGTGAAATAGACTGGGAATGGTGGTGCACACCTTTCATCCTAGAACTCAGAGGCCTGGGCTACATAAGTGAGTTCCAGGCCAGCCAAGGCTACATAATGAGACTCTGTGTCAAAAATCAACAGCTAATTGCAATATCTGGGGACTGGAAGATGGCTCAGTAGTTAAGAGCTCTAGCTTCTTTTGCAGAGGATCCAGGTTCAATTCCCAGTGCCCACACTGTAGCTTACAAACGTCCGTGACTCTAATCCCAGGGAATCTGACACCATCTCCTGGCCTTTGTGGACACTATAGGCTTGTGGTGTGTATACACATATATGAAGACAAAACACCCATAGATGTGATATAAATAATTTATAAAATTATAATATAGTGAACTGGTCTTCAAATTTAAAAAAAAAAGGAAATTATGGCATATGCTACAACATATATATAATTAAGTCGGAGGACTTTGTGCTAAGGAATCTACTAAAAATTATATTATATTTCATATGAGTTACTTGGAGTACTCAAAACCATAATGATGGTAAGTGAAATGGTAGCACAGGAGTTTGCAGATAAAGAGTAACTTTAATTTTTTTTAATTGCCAAATATCTATGGGTATAGAGTCTCATTTTTTACAAAAGAAGAGATACGGAGGTGGGTAGTTATGAGAGCTCTCACTATGAATGAATCCACAGTCACACGAAAATAATCTAATTGCATTTTAATCACGGTATGAAGATAGAAAAGACCAGCGACATCTCTCTATAGATAACGGGGACTCCCCATCAAGACTTACGACTGGAGTCTGATAATAGAACTTACATGGTGGAAGGAGAGAACCAGCACCCACAGCTGTCCTCTGACTTCTGATGTGTGCCCATATATATATATACACACACACACAGACATGCACATACACACATACACACACACATACATGCATGCACATACACACACATACATGCACAGACATGCACACACACATACATGCATGCACATACACACACATACATGCATGCACATACACACATACACACACACACACATACATGATGCACATACACACACATACATGCACAGACATGCACACAGACATAAACACACACATACATACACACACATACTCTGACAAAAATGTAATAATAAACATATTTCCATGTAGAAGAAAAAGTAAACTCTTTGAGCTCACACTGACTAGCTCAAATCCTAAACTCTGCCCTAGGTAGTCTCTTTCCCTGAAGGAGGAAATATTTTCCCACTTGTGGTAAGAGTACAGAGGATTAAATGAGGCTATGGTTTAGATGAAGCATCACTGAAGTCCCTAGTCTACAATGAGCTTTATTGTCATTGTCGTTGTCGTTGTTGTTAAATACTAGTGTTAAAAATTAATATTAATAAATATTAGTGGCACTTATCATTGTAATTCAGATGTGTTTAGAATTTGGCATGGTATGTACTAAATACAAGGAACTCAACAGACACATTGGAAAGGAATAAAGACTTTTTTGACTATTTCTTTTCCTTAAGGATAAAACAAAGAAAACACTGTTCATAAAAAAAAAAAAAAAAATGGGATGAGTTGGGATGGTATCATTTTAATGAACTTAAAATATTCCCAACATGTGAATAGATAGAGAAAATTTAATAGATGGTATTTAGTCTTTTTAAAGAAAGGTACTGTTGTCTCCAACACAGACAAAGCAGAAAGATACTATGCTAAGTGACACAAAAAAACACAGACCCAGACAGTGCCTCATCTCACTTATACACAGAAGCCAATTGTACACCTGAAATACACATACAATTTTTACTTGACTGGTAAATTAATGTCCTTGAGAAAACAAAAATGCTGGGAAAAAAAAAAAAACCTATGAGGAAGC
The DNA here is from genome assembly GCA_021653895.1 of Mastomys natalensis. Classification (NCBI taxonomy): domain Eukaryota; kingdom Metazoa; phylum Chordata; class Mammalia; order Rodentia; family Muridae; genus Mastomys; species Mastomys natalensis. The sequence goes on along the minus strand of JAJTUV010002105.1, from coordinate 69,758 downwards.
ATTTGAAGTTTCTAAGGCGTTTGTTTTTCCAACAGATGATAAAACAAGCAGAAGTAATAAATTAATTTCCTAATGATGCCATAACATACTACCAGAAAATGGCTGGCTAAATGCAGCAAATTTACTCTCTGACAATTTGAGAGGCTCAACATCTGAAGTCAGCTGTCAGCAGAACCAGGCTCTCTCCTCTGTTGCTGTGTCCTTGCCGTGTGTGTGTGTGTGGTGTGTGTGTGTGTGTGTGTGTGTGTGTGTATGTGTGTTTGTAAGTATAGCAGCCATTGGATTTAAGGCCCACACTACTCCAGATGACCTAATTATAATTTAATTAATTTCATCAGTAAGCAATCTGTTTCAAATAAGGTCATATGCTGAGGTCCTGGGTAAATGACTACTTCTCAAACACTCTATTAAAGGTACTACATCAACTATGACAACTTAAGAATGACTCGCAGTTAGAGTGTGGTGTATGTGTGTGTGTGTGTGTGTGTGTGTGTGTGTGTGTGTGTGTGTGTGTGTATCTGTCCGTGTCTGTGCGTATGCATGCACATAGAATGCAGGACTCAGCTTCATAGTTGTTCCTTGGGTCTTATCCACCATTTCATGTTTCTGCATAGCCTGGATCTTGCCAAGGAGGCTAGGCTAGGCTGACTGGCCAATAAGCTCCAAAGACTCATGTTTCTCTGTCTCTCCACACTGGGATTACAAACATGACACACCATGTCCACTTTGGGGATTTTTCTAGATTCTGGGGATTGAATTCAGCATGGCAAACACCCTTCTAGCTGACCTATTTTTCTAGCCCCACAGTCACTATTCTTATAATTTGGGACTAAAAGCATCTCTGATGCTTAATGTTGCCAATTGGACAGCATCTAGGATCACATGAGACAAGCCTGTGGGCACACCTAAAAGGGTTGCTTATCCTCTGGATGTGCCTGTGAGAGAGTATATACATATACATATACATATACACGTACACACACTCATATACATACACACATTATATATATTCTTTTTTGATGAGGTTGATTGAAGTGAGTATTCAGCCATACTTCAGAGGAATCTCTCTCTGTAGGAGTGTTGCAAGTAGTAAGTTGACAAATGTAGGGCCAGGGACAGAGTCTCATACAAGGAACATACCAGACAAGTGAGAGTTAATTCTTTCTCCTCCTGCCCTCCACCAAGCCTTTTGTTTGAAAAAAATGTGTGTGTGTATATATGTGTGTGTGTATGTGTGTGTAAATATGTATATATGTATAGGTATAAAATGTATCTATATAATTTATATACATTGTACATACATGTATATTCATATATATAATACATACATTTGTATGTACATGTGTAGGTGTGTATGTATATATAAATATATAATATCAACAAGATCTGTTTTGTTTCATATTCACAGATTATACTTTTATTTTTAAAATAATCTGTCTTGATCATTGGGCAATAAGGAAGTAACTTCAAGAGAAAACTATAAATGACCTAGTAGAAAAAGAAAAAAGGCAGCTATGGTGGTTTGCAGAGATGAAACTGGATGAGGTTGGAAAAATCATCTAGCTTTCTTGAATCTCACAAATAATACCTTTATCACACACACAAAAAAAAACATGAATGTATGTAGTGTGTCTAGAAAACTATAAAGAATTGCAAAAATAGGTTTAAATGTCAACAACACTGAAAGGGGGCTCACGGTTTGGCTTTAATTTCTTATAAGTCAATATGCTGTCTGCTCACATAGTTCTCCCTGCCTAAAATTCCTTGTTCTAGCCCTGCCTTGCTACTAAATGAAGCTGAAGCGCTCAAAAATATTGCCTGGTCACTCCAGCACAACTAAATCATATTTAAGCCCCATGAGCATTTATCACTTTATTGCATACGTGTCTGTCCTAACTCACCAACTAGATTATAAATTCCATCAAATCAGCAACTCATTACGTCCTTTTGTATTCAATCCATGTGCAGATACAACTATCTTTCTTGCATAAAAGATGGGAAAAAGAAAGAGCTCTAAGAGATTTTTAGAACTCTTCAAAAGGAAGCAGAATTCATTGATTGCACAGTTCACTTAGTAAAGGAGTCAGACTCGGTGTGGGTGCTACGGCTGTGAGGGAGAAGAGCCAGAACTGCTAACGTCCAGACCCGATGCTAGCAAAGTAAAGCTGATGCAAGTGATGGAGACTGTGGTCTTCGTCAGTGGTAGATATCGGGTCTGACTGAAAGAGAAGCAGAGCAGGAGTACACTGAGGACACTGAGCTGACTCTGGAGACTTGGATCACTACTGGGGAAGGTTCCCAGGGCCCACAGCATCCTTTCATGGCCAAGCACAGGCCCAGGATCGGGTGGGGCTCCCAAGACTTTGATTGGGAATTAGTTTGATAACAGAAACCTTGATTTTTATATCTAAATGTCCTCAGAATATACTTTGAGAAATACATCTCAGTTCTTCTAGGTGACCCCCAAATAAATATAAGATGCGTGTTAGCAAACCCTTATTAATTTATAAGTATCACCTCATTGCCATTGTGTGACTATTAAATGACTTCATGTGGGACAGGTGGTCTTGTTAAGCACACACTACTCTCCCCAGTTACAGAAACAAAGCATGCGCAATTTACTATACTCCATAAAAATGCTTCATATGTACCTCATAAATTATTTTTAATTTTTTATATTAATTAAATGTGCCCGTGTCTGTGTGTGTGTATCTCTATGTGTGCACATGTATGGAGGTCAGAGGGCAACTAGGAGGAGTTCTCTCCTTCCAGCCTGTGGATCTGGGACATCAAACTGTGGTCTCCACCTTCATCAGCTGGGCCACCTCACCAGCACTCACAGAAGCTCTCAATGTGTAGAATGGTGTTTCTAGTGCTGATCTAACGCAGTCCATCTACATTTCTTTTGAAAATCTCCTTTCTCATCCTAAAATGAATGGAGTTTCCAGTTACCCGTGTCACCAACCACGCTGAGACACATAGGTATTGCAGAATTATTAGCATGTTTCCATGAAGTTGGTACAAAGAAGAAAATGTTCAAAGTAGAAACTAACATCGAACACAGCTGACAAGAACTGAACTGGTGGCCCATCACCTCAATTTGCCAAGCTTCTAACCAGACACTCAAGGAGTCAGACATGCTTAAGGCTGACTCCCCTGAATTGAATTGTCTCTCTTAAATTTACCATTCTCTATTGATGTTTATGTGATCAGAAGTCTGTAGGTCACCATTTAAAATTTCTATAGTAGACTATACATCTTATGTATAAAGAAAAATACATTAGTGTTTTTGCAGACCTACTATTATAGCAAGGATAGCTTCTACTAAACTCAACGTATTTCTTCACATGAATTCAGGCTTAAAAGAGTATTCCTTTCTGTTCTTCGTATTTTTAAGAGTTATACATCCTGCTTGTTTATTCTTCACTAGTTGTTGTATTATATATTTTCTTTTAATAGTACACTAAGATACCAGCAAAGATGCAAGGCCTGATCTAAGGATAGCAAGTCAGTACACTCATATCATCAATTTCTTTCCTTTTGTGTTTCCTAATTTTAATAAAAATGGAAGGCAGTAAATATGATTTTCAATAATAGCTCAACACAGATGACCTGGCTAATAAAGAAATTCTGAACCCACAATGAAAGAGGGACACATACAACCACAAACTTGGCTTCTGTCATCTAAATTTCCAAGTAAGATTTAATAACTCCTATAAATTGTATGCACAGATTGGGCTTTGTAGTATAATTTTTAACAAACAATTCCTCGCATGCCTGAACCTGGTATGCTAACATCTAGGAGAGAATGATCTCTCCAGAGCCCTGGTAATGGAGTGAGTGGATTAAGATTTCATTATGATCAGGCCAATGGGACAGCTCCTCAGGTAAAGGCACTCACCAACAAACCTGAGTATCTGAGCTCAGATCCCCTAAACCACACATTCTGACCTCCGCATAGATACTGTGTTACTGTGGTGGACAGCCCTTGCTACAACTAATAAATAAAATTTTTTTTAAAGAATTAATTATAAGATAGTAAAATTAATGTTTTAATAATACAATATGTTGGTGGGGGGAACTTAGTATTTTACATTTGTAGAACAAAGACAGAAATCTGTATTTCAAGAAAAAGCCTGGTACATATAAAATAATAATTTGATAATACTGAATATGCTAAAAAAAAAAATCTGTGAGGACCAGGTAAACTCTCTAAGAATATATTTTTATATTCTCTCTCTCTCTCTCTCTCTCTCTCTCTCTCTCTCTCTCTCTCCTCTCTCTCTCCCTCTCTCCTCTCTCCTCTGTGTGTGTGTGTGTGTTTGTATGTGTGTGTGTGTGTGCCCACACAAGGCCTACACATGCCATGGCACTTGTAGAGATGGGAGGCCAACTCCCAGAAGTTAGTTTTCTCTTCCCACCTGTGAGATCCAGGAGCCAATCTCAAGCTCTCAGGCCGGCCTGCAAGTGCTTCCACCACAGACCCATTCCTCTGACCCATGCTTTCTTTTTAAAAGATAATTTAAAAGGCCCCACTCTTTTAGTTAGATTTAAAGGGATACCTCAGTTTGTAAGGTGTTTGCCACAGAAGCATTAAGACCCAAGTTCAACTCCTAGAACTCACATAAGAAGCCAAGCCTGGTGATGTGCACTTGTAATTCCAGGACTGGGGATGCACAGACAGCAGGATCCCCGGCATGCACTGTACAGCCGGAGTAGACCTACTCAGCAAGGTCTTGGTTCCAGTCAGAGATTCTGCTCAAAATGTAAGGTAGACAACTGTTTTGAGGAACACCTCCCCAGTCTGACCTCTTGGCCCCACAGATATGCAATATGTACACATGCACTCCTACACATAAAAACATATGTGTGCGTGCACACACACACCCAAAAGTGAAAACAAACTTATATACGCTTAATAAAGCAAATAGATTGATCATGTTACAAGTATTTAAAAACAGGATTTTAAGAACATCTGTGCATTTTATTTCTATATATGTAGTTAGAGTGTTTGGGGTTACTGTTGCCTACCACTGCTCTCAAGCTACATAGCAGAAGTCTTGAATTTTGATGAATAAATACTTAATCCAACTAAAATCAGCACAATTTTCTGTTTTAACACTGGCTTGGAAAGAAAGAATTACAAAAGGAGAGCATGGAGTTGGGAGGAGGTGTGACAGGGTTCCAGACGAGCCGGTGGAGATTGGGGGCAGTGGTCTTTCTATGATTCCTGTCTATCCAATAGGACATTATGGGTGCTGACTGAATGCAAGAACAAAACAGGTGAAATTGTATAGATGACTAAATCCCACCACAATCGAGAAGTATTGGAGCAAGCAGTAAGTACTGGCATGATGACCAGTTAAACTCTCCTGAAGCACTGTCAAAAAGCAGCACTATACAGTGATATTAAAGGGAGGAAGTACAGTCATAAAAGGTAACTGTTTCGATAACCTTGTTTTAAATATCCTGCTCTGAAAAGTAAAAGCATCCATAATCCCATATCAGAAACTAATGTAATAGATTACTTGGTATATATACACACTGTGTGTGGTGTGTGTTACATTTTAACCTGCTAGGAAGAATAGAATATGTTAAGGAATTTGAGGATTTTGGAAAAAAAAAGTCCAGAAAACATAAACATGTGAAACCATGGTATTTAAAAAAAAAAAAAAAAAAAAAAAGATTACTTCAGAGCAAAAGTATTGTACAACCACAAAAAAAAAAAAAAATTGAGTAAGATACCTATATTGGAAGATATACACTCATCCTTCAAAACACTTTTGTTCTTATACTTACTTAAAGAAAAAATGTCATATTATCAAGAAAAGTCAAAACCAATTAGGATACTCATAATTGTAATTAGAACAATCTATCATATCCAATGTTACTTAATAAGATACCTTTTCAAAGTGAATCCCAGGATGCCAGAAAGGCTTAGCAAAGCTATATCGAAATAATTATTTTTATTATGAGGAAAACAAATCTATACTGCGTACCATCTATATGGCACACTTTCTGCCAAATCCATTATTTTCAACTAGAATTCCAAAGAACTAAATGATGGAGACCAGAACACTACAGACCCTAACCTTCATTGCCCTTCATCTTTTCGAGGGCGTCGTTCCCATCTGTGTCAGGCAAATACTGAGAATAAAGGGATAACCAAAAGAATGAGCCGTGTTCAGCTTCTATCAAAGAATGCCCTAAGCCAAAGTTCTGGAAAACGAAGACAGCTATTTCTTCGCAATTTCTCAGCGAACACAGAATCATAAGAACAAACGTAAGAAATTGAAACTTCAAACCAGCCTAACATGGAAGGATACACCTTGAATTCTTCGTGCATGAAAGGAGCTTCAAAAGAAAAAGAGGAAGCCTTTTTGTTCTAGGTAAAAGATCACAACTGCAGGCCTAGAGAATGTGCTGGTCTTTATGCACAGCCCCTCATACTGAAAGGGGGGAAATTAGCTGGGGGGGTTTTAACACAGAAAACTAAAAAACTTTTACTCAGACTTAAATGCACTTGTCCCTTAAATGACAATGTGAACCTTGTTGTTCTTAATGCTTTCCCTCTGTTGCATCTTGTGATTTTTTTTTTCAGAAAGAATATCTAGTTATATCTTTAGGTATTGGTTTTATGCAAATAGTCAGGCCTACACTCTGTCATCTTGGGCATATTGTATATCCTCTCTTTTCCTTTATAAGTTTTATAAATTTCCTTTTACAAGTTGTATAAATTTATTTTATAATCCTGACATGAAGATTAACTCAAATAATAGATGAACTAAAGCGAGATGTAAAGCATGCCTCCAACTAAGTCTGGTAGTTTGAAGCCGTTCTGGATTGTTACTGGATACCTACAGGAGTACTGATTTCAACACCTGAATCAGGAGCCCAACCCTCTCTTTCAAAACACACATCAACTCATCTATACATGTATCCTTCCTACAAAACGCTACCTATGTGTGAACTCCTAATACAACTTGAACAAATGCTGTGTTAGCTCTCTAATCATTCAATGAATCGGATCAACAGAGAAAATGCACCAAGGAACTTAATGGGAGATTCCGTCTTAAAGAATTTTTAAGCAGAAGGTTTACGAGAATTCATGCCTTTTGTATGTGTTGTTCAACTTCCTGCCATGCTTATGCTTCAGCGCATTGCTTTCTCTTTATTTACCGACTTTTTTCAATTGTTGTACTGTGATATTGTCATTCATGTCACATGAGAGTAAGTTTACGTATCCAGTAGTGAGTTAAATTAGAATGACCGAAAATACATAGCTATTCATGGTATCTGCATCAATTGTATTGAAAAGTCCAAAGTACTAGAGCCATCAAATAATTACAACTTTTAGCTCCCCTGCAGGTGGAAATAGACAGGTCTAATCAACTTTCTCACCATGGAAAAATACTTAGGCGATATTAAAATATTAAAAACCATTTAATGAGGTCTGTTTCCTTCCAAAAAGTAAACTGAGTTTGGGTCTGAACAAGCTTCAGGCAAGGGAAGCTTCAAACATAACATTTTTAAAACTAGCTATTATTTCCCATGCTGAAAAAAAAAATTACAATTTTATTTCCTAACAGCAAATGAAACTGTCAGGAAAATTTAGGTGTAATAAAGTTGGGTGGTTAAACCAACATGCTAGAATTAAAATAAAACTGTATTTAAGGAATTAAAAGTAATTCTTGTGTCAGTTGCCCTTCAAAAAATACTACTCGGGACTTACTGGTTTGAACAAATAGAGCTTCCTTGTTCTTGATAAAGTCATTAGTGGTGATGCAAATGAAATTGTGTGTTGAACAATATGTTGATTAAAATGTACTGCTTTTGGCAACTTTTCCACCTAAATAAAAAGTTGTCAGGCAGGGTGACTTTAGTGGTACAGAGTTTTAAAATGGTGGACTCAGTCCAAGGTTAGCTAATAGCAGCTGACATGCCCTGGAATCTTGAGGCCTAAATCAACATTGTTTTCACAGCTGTAATTAAGCCACCTAATCAGAAGCACATTTTGACGGGACAGTTTCTGGAAGCCAGACATCACAATTTCTTATGCCTGGAGCGCAGTGGTTCAGAAGAGGTCCGTATTTTAATTTTGAGTTTAAAGGGGGTGGAGGGCAGTAAAATACGAAAGACCATTGAGATGAAGCAGGTCTGTGTGCTCCTGCCTTGACCAGTCTCACAGCCTGCTCCCCAACTCTCCGCTGGGTCCCCCCACTCTTAAGTGGCAGCTGTACACAGTGAGATGGAGGGCCGTTGCCAAGATCAACAGATGAGCTGGTCTGAACTGGCTCTCTGTGTGTTCTGATTGTAAATTGTGCTGGTGATGATTAGAGAACTCTAGCACAGGATGTCGACTCTTAAACTCGTCCAGAGAAAATCTTTTTTTTTTTTTTTTAAGTTCAGGAAAAAAATTTTTAACTTTTTTTGTGGCTTGGTGCATAGTGTTGTGTCTATTACTTTTGCATGATTCAAGTGAATTCACCCAAATTAAGCAGCTCGGTTATGAAAAGAGAGTGTGGCTTGGCCCGGGCAGGGACCTTCGTCTTGGTCTGTCTATACCACAGTGCTGTGGAGAATGTTTTCCAGTGACAAGGCAGCCATGTGAATCTGTGGAAGCCATGTGCATCAGCCACCTGCCAACAGACGGTGCGACTAAGACAGAGACAATCCAGGACTGTCACATATCGTTAAGTGGCTGTGTTGGTAACATGAACACAAATAAATTGCCAGCTTGTTGTCTACGGCACATTATATTCTGTAACATTTCAACTTTCAACCCCAGAGGCCACTGTAAAACTATCAATATGAAGGCCCTAGTCACTGGAGTCTGATTACATTTAGTTCTGCATTTTAATTACATATGGATTCCATTAACTAAACCTTGTGCCTTATAGGCAACATTTTAATCAAATTACTATAATTTTCAAATACGTTACAATAGTTTGACAAGTTAAAAGTTCACATTCCTAACATATTAAATATCAAAAAAAAAAACCCTGTGCATTAAAAAGGGAAATATTTCTTACAAGTATACTAATCCATTTCCCAATTACTTTGGGGACATTTTGACTACCTAGTTATAAGTTATATTGGGAGGTTTATATACCTACTATGCTTTTGTGAGTGGGTCCTTGGTGCAGAGTATAACCAAATTTAGAAACATATTCATTTCATCCATGTAAGTGAAGCAGGAACAACATAACGCATAGAATTCAGAATTCTAAATTGTTATTTATAGCTCAAATAAAAGAATTTTAGAGTTGTACAGGAATTCAGCTTTCATTTCATTTAGACTCTACATTCTATAGCCAGAAAAACCAAGACCCATGGAGACCATGTGGTTTTCTTCCCAAAGCTTTGAGATGAGTCAGTCAGCAAGCTTTCTCTAGAGCCCGAATTTCCTGTGTGTCTCTCTCTCATGTGATGCTGCAGTGTGCCATACTGTGTAAGAAGGATGCCATGCCAGCCAAGAACTCAATGAAAAACATGTAATGTGTGAAAACACACCTAACCTAGAATTCACAATCTTATCCATTTTAAATCGAGTACCTCTGCAATTTTGTATAGCCATTTCATTTCAGAAAGTTTCCTCATCCCAAGGAAACCCCACACCCATTCAGCACTCACTCACCCCCACTGCCTCCTACTGCAAACTGTCAACCATTCATCTGAGTCATTATGGATTTGCTGACTTGGGACATTCCATATAAATGGAATCATACCCGTGTGGCTTCTTGAAGAAGACTAACTGGTCTGTTCTGGTGTGTCTGGTCTTTTATGCATATTGCAACATAGATCAACACTTCGTGACACCTTGGGGTTGGAGAGATGGCTCAGCAGTTAACAGCACTTACTGCTTGTGCAGAGAACCGGGGCTCAGTTCCAAGCACCCACACGACAGCTCACAATTGCCTGTAACTCCAGTTATAAAAGATCTTAACACCCTCTTCAGATCTCTATGGCCACTGGGTAATGTGCACATACACAGTACACAAACAATCACTTGCATAAAATTTTCTTAATTTAAAAAAAAATGTATTGAAGCTTATGGCTAAATAACATCCCACTGTTTGAATACAATGTATCTTTGTATCTTTTCATCAACTGACTTATATTGAGTAAGCTCCTTGGCCGTGGTGAATATTTATCTGCTACTATGCCAAAGTATTTTGTTTGAATAACTGCTTTGAATTCTTCTGGATATATACCTAAGAGTAGATTTGCTGTGTCAAATGGAAATTTCTAATTTAACTGGGGAGTCATCAAGTGACTGCAAGTATCTCCTAAGTGTTTGTTGGATACTTGTTTGTGTTCTCTAGAAAAGTTGTCTACGAAGATCCTTTGTGCATTTTTAAAATTAGCATATCACGTACTCATTGAGTTGAAGAGTTCTCATTCTCTACGTTAGACCTAACTAAATACATGATTGTAAGTATTTTCTCCTGTTGTGTCATCTTTTTACTGTCTTGGCTTTGTCTTTTCATGCGCAAAGGTCTTTAAGTTTTAAGGATTCTAGTATATCTGGCTTTCTTCTGGTGTTATAACTATGACTCAATTACCAAACCTAAGCACTTGAAGATTTAAACCTGTGGGGTTTATGGTTTTTCTTATTGAAAGTCTTATACTTGGGGCTTTGACCCATTCTGAGTTAATTTTTGTGTATGAAACAAAGTAAATGTCCAAGACAATACAATTTTAAACCATTATATTATTTCTCAGTGTTCAGGGAATGTCATGGAAGAGAGACAGAGGGTATGGAGGACACCAAGAAAGCAGGGCTTTTGACAAGACTAATGCAAATATGAACCCAGAGGCTGAGGCAGCATGATCAGGGCCCGTGAGGGTCTAATTGAGGTTTTGAGCTGAAAGAAGAAGTGGACACATGTCCCCCCATCCCTAACCCAGAAGCTGTCTCCAATTGAACCACTATAAATGAAAATTTATTTTCCTCTAACGGTGTCTCATTGGGGAAACAAAGCACTCATAAGGGTAGGCTGCATGCCCAGTGGCAGATGTCAGCAAAAAGTGAACTCAACAGCATCTTTGGAGGTTCCTTGTCTTATAAAATGTCAGAGGCTTTCCTTTTTAAAAAATTATTATTTTTAAATTATTATTATTATTATTATTATTATATTCTTGTATTTTCTTCTCTCTTTTTACCCTACAGGTCCTTTCTATATACATTATGGATTCCAGTTTAATGTTTTATGATACTCCTGAATATGTGAATGAATGAGTCTATTTCTAGGGCTCTTTTCCCTCTGTTTGTTTTATCCTATTTTGATGTGTTAGTTTTCGTTTTGTCTTTATACTATATATTACATATATTATTTATATTATATTATATTATATTTATTATATTATTATATTTATTATATTATATTTATTTTGCATTAGAAGCCTGTTTTCTAATGAGAGACAAAGTGGGTAGATCTGCGTGGGAGGGGAGGTAGGAAGGAACTGGAGAGGGATGGGAGGGAAACCATAATCAGGATATATATTATGCAATAAAAAATGTATTTTCAATAAAAGGAAAAAATTAAAACAATCTCTTAACTACAGCTTTTTGAAAAGAGGGTATGAGTTAAAATATAATACCTTTGTTCAATTTTATAAAACACAAACTACTAGCCTCACAGTAACTTGAAGCTCCGGGTTGTAAAACATGCTGTTGTATAAACTGCATGGCAAGTTTGCTGTCCCCAAATAACAGAAGTCTAAATGTCTTTTCTTAAATTGCATCAGAACCCTTAAATGCAGCACTGTGCAGACTACTCACTTATCTCTCCTAGTCTGGAATTTTTTCCTGGTAAAATAATGAACAAATTTATTTATTTTTCTATACATAGATCTGACCCATGGTGCACACACACACACTACATATATATATGTATAGGTATAGGTATAGGTATAGGTATAGGTATAGGTATAGGTATAGGTATAGGTATAGGTATCCATCATGCTTTTTACCCTAGCTCCAGTGGGCAGAAGTAAGGCTTTGCTTTATTATACCCCTTTATCACTCCACTTTCATGTCTGGATACCACAGAAGTCTGACTACACAATCAATTACTGTGTATATTACCATACTGGAGTCTATGAGATGATGTGATATATCACACACACAAAAACACTATGTATATATAGTGTTTATATATATTTTTATATATATAATTTATGTATATTTGTTGTATATATATTTTATATATTTTTTATTTATTATATATAATTATATATATATATAAAATTTAGATTGGGGTATCATTTAAATAATTTAAGCTTTGTTGAATATTTTATGGTCACTCAACAGGCTCCATAAAGGATTTGAATAAATGCAAATTAATAAACTAAGAAAAAAATCTATTTATTTTTATTTTATGTGTGAGTGCCTTGTGTATGTATATACACCATATAAATGCCTGATACCATAGGGTCCAGAAGAGGGTATTGGATCTCCCAAAACTGAATTCATAAATGGTATGTGAGCCATCTGATATGACTGGCTGGAACTGCCCCTGAGCCTGTTGAAGCGCAACAAGTACTCTCACCTGCTGAGACATCTCTCCAACCCCAAAATTACACTTTTAAGAATGAACTTTCTACTAATTTATGTGAATTCTATTTCTACTTGAAATAATCCTCTCATACGCCCAGCTGTTGTAAGACTGAGACATGGTTCGTGTCAATTTGTTTTTTCCATTGTCATCAACAAGCATTTCCTGAGTAAACTATGCTAGTCAGTTTAGTGTGCACAGGCAAGAACCATAAACTATTCAACAAAGCTGAAATTATTTAAATGGTATGCCAACACAATGCTCTGCTTTGCCACAAACATTCTTGGAGTTTTGACCCTTTTTATGAAGAATAATAAAGAATAGAAGTACCCAAGTTATTTCACTTGACCATAGACATAATATGGAAATTATTCTAAATGATCTTACTGTCATTAGAGAAGACCATGAAGCACAGTTTGATGGGAATTAATCAGGAAAATGTGGTGAAGGCAAGTTCCAGGCAACTGTGGTCTGTGCAGAGGACATGACGAACAGTACGTAGGTACTGGACAAGTATTACAGAAGGGGGTGCTCTTCCACTTGATATTAACTCAAATAGACCAGCAATTTTTAAGGTAAGGTGGTTGGAATAGATTATAAAATCAGATATCACATCATCACACAGACTCCAGTATGGTAATACACACAGTAATTGATTGTGTAGTCAGACTTCTGTGGTACCCGGACAGGGAAGTGGAGTGATAAAGGGGTATAGTAAAACAAAGCCTTACTTCTGCCCACTGGAGCTAGGGTAAAAAGCCAGATGGAGCCAGATGCCTCTGAATTTCCATGACAGAAGTCTTTACACTACTGGGAGAAACACATAGAACACCACCATGTCTTGGGTAGAGCTAAGCCCTGGCCACACCCACGTTTCAGAAGGTAACTCTTACACTAATGTGGCAGACGATTGGAAAAGCAAAGGCTAGGTCTAGGAGCGTCAATGTCAAAAGAATGTTCATTTTGCCACAAACAGTTTTGAAATTTTGTCCCTTTTTTAGAAACTATAGTAAAGAAAAGAAATGTCATTTTTATTTGAAGGTATGTTTTGTAATACAGAGAAACTCATATCTACAAGACAGAGGGAAGGATGTGAATCTGGTGGTCAAGAGAGTAAGACTAAGTGTGGGTATTAGCAGAATTGTAGAACAGAATAGCCATGGTTGTACAGTGGTCAAAGATGGTAGAATCCCAAAGACAAGGCCCTTCCATGGTCGAATAATATTCATTTTGGCTCTTCAGTGAATTTGAAATGTCTGAAGAATATCCAAGTACAGACATATAGCAAGTAATTAATGCTCTCAAGAACTTAATTAGAAAGAAAAATAAAATTGAGAGATGTTCAGAAGTAAATTTAGCTGTTGCAATTCCTTGAAAAACAGACAAAATTAATTAAAACATTTAGGTGCCAAAATACAGTATACTATTTTTATACTTGTTTATCTATGCTAATCAATATACTTCAATATACTTCATCAATGAAGGACATAACTATACAAAGACATATTTATTATGCATACAAGTTTATTTACAAAATAATATACATTTAAATATATATAATATATGCATATAAATTTAAATTTTATAATATCATATTCGTAAGTCAATCACCTGATACTATACCATGAGAGTGATCGTTTCTTTTTTACTTTTTAGAAAGTTTTATTATTTTATGTGTATGAGTGTTTCTTCTGCTTGTATGTATGTGCACCATGTGCACGCCTGATGACTGTGGGGGCCAGAAGAGAGTATCAGATGCCCTGGAACTAGAGATACAGGTGGCTGTGAGCCACTATGTGGGTGGTGGGAATCAAACCCAGGTCCTCTAGAATAGTAGCCAGTGCTGTTGAGCCTTAAGCCATCTGTCCAGACCAAAGTGGGTCTTCTTTGAAAGTTTCATATAAAGCACTAGAAGTAATCATGAGAGGCCAATGCAATGTTTACTATGCAAAAGAACCCTCAAGATTTCAGAATATTCAAAATCTCTAAAAGTTGTGAAATGAATACGAAGATCAGAAATAAAGTGTGCGTGTGTTAGCCACATTGTCACTATGGGTATTTTATGCTTCCTTTATTTAATTCTATCAATATCCAAAGAACAAGGCCGGAGCTTATGATAAACATGTATGGGAATCAATCGGCTTACTTGGAAAGTAAGCAACATATAAAGAAAGTAGCAAAACATAAAATGAGTGTTGATTGGCATAAAATGTGGGTGAATCTGGAGAACAAACAGAAAAATAGATAAATTTAGAGTAGGAAAAATAACAAAAGCAAAGAAAGGAGGTACTTTTCAACAGTTACCAGAGATAACTCAGTCAGAAAATTCCTCAAAAGCAGAGCCTATCTCTGCTCTTGGACACTGATCTGACCCACATTCTGTAGTGTCATCTCTCACAAGCTCCCCATACACTCCAGGGTCAGCTCTCACAAGCTCCCTATACCTCATGTCAGCTCTCACAAGCCCGCCATATCCCTCAGGGTTGCGTCACGCCGCCCACATCATATGCGCTATCTTTCAATTTCTAATGCATGAAGTGCTTTCCTCTTCTAGCTCCTAAGTCATCTTCATTTTCTCAGCTAAGATTTCAGTTCTTGGAGGAGGCTTTTCCTCACCCCCTGCCTGAATTCAGGACCCCAGCTATGGCTGCATTCTCCTCTCTCCATGTAGCATAGTAACGGTGACGAGCTGACATATTCCACACTGCAGTCTCATAGGAAAGTACTAGGCAAAGAACCAGAGCAATCTGTGTGAGTTCTACCCAAGCATGGAGTGGGACTCAGGACCCTCACTCTGTACCAGTGTAGAGTATAATGTCTCTTAACCCATGATGTCATGGCTAACAGTTGCTTGTTCCTTTTGCTTGCCCACACATAAAAGGATTTCCTCATAATTAACATTTTAAAGCTTAGCTGCAGGAAATACATTAACTCACAGAAAAATATGTTTTATGTAGGCAAGAGAATCAACATGTATTATGCACCTACTAATATGCCAAACATTGTCATTTTTTATTCTTGTACAATGTAGGCACTATCATCTAAATATTAAAAACTTCAAAAGTGATGCTTAGAGTATTTGTGTGGATAAGAAATAACAGTACCAGGACATACAAATGGGCCTGCATTACTTGAAAGCCTTGTGTAAGGGGCCTGTGAGAAAGTGGTGATCACCTGTGAGGTGTGTGTTGGAAGACAGGAGTAGTTAAGAGGGTTCCAAAATTACCAAAATAGACACTAGAGACACCAAACACAGACATCAAGGACTTGATGGCTAGAAGGTTGCTCAAATCAGATTATAAAATAAAAGGGGAACCGATTGTATAAGAACAGAGAGAAGACATGGAGGTGGGTTTGGAGTAACCATTAACAAGAATTTTGGGATTCTATTCTATACAGTTGTTTGAGTCCAGTGACTTTAACATAGAGAGGGTATATAACCAATGCAAGAATGTATTATTATTATTATTATTATTATTATTATTACATTATTCAAAATTCACAGTATAACTTCATTCATTAAACATTGTTATACGAAGGTTCATCTCTCATTTTAAAAAACCTATTTGGATTGTTTTTCCCTTTAACAAGCTATCAGATCGTTACAGAGACTCTCACAGACATTTCTGACCTTCTCAATACCTCTGATAATGTTCTGCAGAATGACCCTCCCTCACCTGTGTTTCCTATGGACTTTACATGCCTATTTTTGTGTTTGTTATGTTCCCAGGAAAGAACGAGAAACCACAAACGCAGAGATCATATCTTATCCGACTTAATCCTCATGCTTCAAATGATACCCACTCGGTAAGTAAGGTATAAAATGATCTATACGTAGCAGACACTGGGGTGCATGGATCTCGATGGAGACTGTGCTAGCATACAGTCAGTGCTTTGCAGACAAGGTGGTAAAAAGTACTAATTCTATTTCTCTGATTTTTGACAACCTATGTTGGCAGGCATTAATATTCCCAAATATTAGATAAGGAAAAGCAGCACTGGGTTAAGAATCTTACCCAAATAGGCAAAGAAATTACAATCTAGGATGCCATGATCTGACACCGTCATCCCGTCATTCCTGGTGTGCACCACGCTGCTCCCTAAGACACAGGAAACCCCTAAGGCTGATCCCTTGAATTTGTTACAACTGAAATATCTTGGGACAGTACTAGAAAGACATGCTGAGGGCTCTGAAAAACAAAGGGAAGAGAGCAAGTTTGAAGAATGGAGCCAGCCTGAAGATGTGCTTTGTAGAGCTCCTGGCTCCCACTTCTTTCCTCTGTTGTTACTCCCTTATGTGGAACCATCTTTGGCCAGATTACTACAGGGGCTACTGAGAGCGGTGCTGCGAATAGAGGACAATCTCCACTTCTCTTTCTCTCTTTATCTGCTTTGTTCTAGAAGCTTCCATCTCTGCCACTGTATGGCACAGAGATAAAATTCTAAGAGAATTTCATCTTTTCTGAAAGAGATTAGGCCAGAAAGAAGTCTCTGGAAGTAGGAGACTGGGAAGGATATCTGACAGAAATTCTGGAGAAAAAGGCCCCTGTACTTCTGAGCTTCACATGACTGAGACAAGCCTACAGCAGCAGAAAGGTGGATCCAAATCTGAAATACAGTTTAAGTCAACCCCCAGGTGTCAAAACAACTCCTGAGTAGTGCATACATAGGGTGTCCTTGAGCAATTTAAAATACAGCAGGCATTATGCAGACAGTATTGGAAACTGGTCACAGGAAGCACTACTCTGAACTTGAAGTCTCAGCTGAACTTTGTAGTTGCCTGGGAAACTGAAAAATATGATCCCTGACTACAATCTAAACACTTGTCTTATGCCCACAGATAAGGGTGGTTCACACGCCTTGTCAAGGAAGCTTCTTTCTGATGCAACAGATAGAGACCATTACAGAAAACCACAATGATCAAATGACAGTTGTGGAGCCCAGTCCCAACTGATACATCTAACAACAAAACTCCTGCATCTAAGGCTGGATCCTTGAGGAAGAGGGAGGTGAAAAGATTCTAAGAACCAGAGGAACCAGGAATTTTCCATGAGACTGTGTCCCTTTGTAATGTCAGAAGCTACATCCATAAAGTCTCATCAACATGAGCTGAACAAAGACAACACCAACAGTCAATGCCAAAGTGGATGCGAGGAGCCCACTGAGGCTTCAGCCCTATACAGAGAACTAAGGTGACTAAGGAACGCTGAGAGTGGAAGAAATAGTTTTCCCCAAAGAAGAACATGCCAGCTGGTTATCCATACAGACAGGTAACATTATACAGGCTAAGTAGGTTGTATTTATGTGTTTAGGAATAATATACGTTATTATAGTAGAAATATACAATATATTAACGACAAGAGGCATGAATTGTAAGAGAAGTGAGGAGGAGCCTATGGGGGTTAGGGAGGAACCTATGGGGGTTAGTGAGGAGCCTATGGGGGTTAGTGAGGAGCCTATGGGGGTTAGGAGGAGCCTATGGGGGCTAGGGAGGAGCCTATGGGGGTTAGGGAGGAGGCCTATGGGGGTTAGGGAGGAGCCTATGGGAGTTAGGGAGGAGCCTATGGGGTTAGGGAGGAAATGAGAAGGAAGAAATGAGGTGATTATGTTATCATCTCAAAAATAAGAAACATAACTTTAAAAAGAAAGACTACATGGGGTCATGCAGGAATTACTAAATACTTCCATTAGGAAATAACACATGTCACTTTCATTTATGATTTCTTGGTTACACAACTCAATAATCTCACCACTTCTTCTAACAAGAAATAATAAAATTAATGATAAACTGGAAAATGTCAATAAATAATAAGAATTATAATTTAAACCATATAACATGTAAAATATTAAGAACTTGTCTAAAGTTACTCAACACACTGAAAATAAAAGAAACTTGCCACATTCTTAGAAAAGAAGACAATAGGGCTGGAGAGATGGCTCAGCCATTAGAGGCTAGGCTCATGACCAAAAGCAAAAAGGCAGTAAGTACGTGGTACTCCCAACATGAAGTGGATGTGAAATAAGCAGCTACTAAGATTTTTTTATTACTTTTTTTAAGTCCAGTCATTACCCCCCTCCTGGCCTACCCTCCCACAGTTCCTCACCCCATTCTTCCTCCCCCTTCTCCAAGAGGATGAATGAAAGCATAAAATTTTTCAGTTCATAAAATTATAAAAGGAACAAATTGAAATTTTAGAACTAAAAAACATATAGTTCTGAAGTTAGATTTGTATGACATGTGCTTCCAAGAACAAGAGAAATGTTTTGACCCTGTTTGAATTCATAGAATTCATTCAATCCAAACAATGTGGAAAAAAATAGGAAAACACTGGGGTTGGGGAAGAAACCCTGACCATAGTTTCTGCAGCAACTTGTTTAGGGAGATTCTAAGAACTAATGACTCAAGACCTCCCACATCTGGGGAAAGATGCAAATGCAAAGATTCAAGAAACTCACTGAATAGGACAAACTCCACCCACTAGCCTACAACAACCTAACAACTAACCATGCAGGGACATACTGAATCCAACTGGGGAAAAAAACGATACAGAAAATCTTAGATGAAGGTTGAGAAAAAAATGAAATAAAAGATGTAAGAAGACAATCATGTGAGTGACTGCAGACTCCACACCAGAAACCAAGACAGAGAAAAGGGAGTCACAAAACATCTCACAGTGAGAAGACTGCTGTCAACAGAGAATTTCATAGTCGATGAAAATATTTCCTAAAAATAAAGTGAAGTGAAAACACTGTGAAATGAAAGGGAACTAACAAAATCCCATTATAATACTGAATCTCTAAAATAAATGCTTAAGAGTTTTCTTCAGACTTAAAAGAGATAGTAAACAGAGACTTAGGTCAATTATGATGTGATCATGGGAAACAAATAACTTACATTCCAGTAGAGACTGTTTTGTTTTCTTTTTGAGATTATAATACAGTTATATTATTTCTCCCTTTTTTTCACTCTCCAAATCCTCCTATATACCCCTTCTTGTGCTCTTTCAAATTCATGACCTCTTTTTTTCACTGTTACTGTGAGCATATATGTCTAACATATAAACATATATTCCTAAATAAACCTACTCAGTCTGGATAATGTTACTTATATGTTTGTTTTCAGGGCTAAGCATTTGATATTGGATAACTAGTTGATGTGTTCTTCCCTGGGGAAGACTGTTTCTCCTTCTCAGCATTCCTCAGCTGCCTGCAGTTCTTTGTATAATGTTGAGGCCTTGTGGGTGTTCCCCCATCTCCTTGGTATGTTTACTGCTGCTGTCCCTGTTCAGTTCACATTTGGGCAGTTACAATGGTGACATGTTATGGGTGTATGACATTACTAGGGGATATAGTCTCACAGCAAAGTTCCCGATTATCTGGCTCTTATGATCTTTCAACCCCTCTTTACCAATGTTCTCTGATCTTTAGGTGAGGAAGCATTTTGTAAATATATCCATTAGAACTGAGCTTCAAATTCGCATTTTGATTGTGTGGTTTTCTGTAATGAACCTTGATGAGAGATGAGGACTCCTCGTTAGGTTTTATACTTTCTTTGAAGAAGTAACAGTAAATAGATAGTTAGATAGTAGGTAGATAGTAAATCTAGATAGATAGATAGATAGATAGATAGATAGATAGATAGAACATAGATAGATAGATAGATAGATAGATAGATAGATAGAGTGATTGTAGTGATATATGTCACTAAAATAATGAAAAGAAACATATTTAAAAGCCAGTAGACAAATTAAAATGGAATGATGAAATAAATTCAAATAATTACAGAGAAAAAATAAAGGGAATACAGAGAAGCAAAAACAAACATTTTTTAAATGGTAGAAAAAACCAAGTCCATCAGTAATATATTAATTATAAATGGCCTAATTACGTAATTAAAACCCTGAAATTCTGAGAAATGCATAAAGAAAAACTAAACCATCACTTTTAGGGAAAAAAATTAAAGTAAATATAAAACATGGGTAGGTAAAAAGGAAAGGATTATAAAAAGACATGTTGTGCAATAAAATGATAAAAAAAGAGTACACTGGACAGAAGTTAGGAGGCCTATATTTAGGGGTCTCAAAACCATAGTCTGCTAAAAATCACTCCTATCTTAGAATCCCCTGGCTCCTCAAAGCACATTGCCACTGTCTTATACCCTGCTGCTAAGTCCTTGAGGTAGTGGTAAAATTACTATGGTTTGGAAAGAGTCAGTTCCCTTTAGCCACCAACACCTTACTGAAATAGCTTCTCTTAAGGTAACTACTGGCTTCCCCAGTCAAGTCTAAAGGATATTTTCAACCTCTGTTCTACTGTACTTCCAAAGCACCTGACACTACTGACGACAGATTCTTCTTGTGGTATTTCATCCCCCATATTTTGGTTTTTCTTTCACAGCCTCCTTTATAACCTTGCCATAAACTCAGGAATTATAAGTTAAATTTCCTAGCTTTATCCTTGGACATTTTTAGATTGAACTTTAAGAATGTGTTAATGAAAAAAGGGAAAGACCTAGAAAGAGCAGAGAGCTCAGGTTCTGGAATACACTGATGCGTCATAGACAGAAGAGTACACACTCAAGCTACATTACAAAGCACAACAAAATGATGCTACTGGAGTGTGAGGCAATCAAACTGCTTTCTATCTGAATAAAGGTTATTACACTAATAGCACACACACATGCACACACACACACACACATGCATGTACACACACATGCACACACACACACACACACACACACACACACACACACAACACACACGCAGCTCAACTGCTCATTAAGTACAAGGCAAAGTCCAAAGCAATTGACCATTTCTCAGTCAACTTCTTAATTTCTCTGTTAGGGAGCAGCACCATCATTCCAGTTTACAGCTGGAAATTCTGAAATCCAAACCGCATTGTCGGCAATGGACGGAACTAGAATCTGTGTACAGATGCTGCCTCTCCTTCTAACTTGGATGTGACTTAACGTCCTAAAGTCAATTGCTACATCTGAGAACAACAAAGAAGCCACTCAGAAATTGCATTTATAAAATAAACCACTAAACTAGCAAAAACAAGCACCTATTTCTGGATTTCTTACTATAAAGATAAGACCCTTATGTAATAGAAACACTGCATTTTTTCAAAGCAACAAAAATGTACTTACTATGTGGGGCATAATTTATAATTTATAACTATGAATTTATGCTATAAAAACATATTTTTTGTACTGTATACTCAGTTGAATTCCTAACAGACATGCCCTCGTGGCTCATGCTCTTACCCACCAAACAGTATTGTCTCTCATCCACATCACACAAAGTCTAAGGCTGGCTCTTCTCCTTCCCTCAAAGTTCTTAAGAAGTTCAATTAACAGACACACATGCAAATGCCCTGACAAACAAAAGCATCATGAAGATGTGTGACTGTTTTAGAATGAGTGACCCTCGACAAACGAAACAAAGAGTGCAGATACATAACGACACTGAACTGAACGGCCTTCTCCCAGGATGATACACGACATCACCAGGAGGGGTCTTCACAGGGTACATGGTCCCTTCTTGGAATCAGTGACAGAGTAAACACGTCTCACCTGTGAGGTGATAAGCAAAGTGTGTTCAGACCAGAGAGGCGGTACAGTTTGGGCATAATAGTAAGTAAAATTTCATTTTTAAAAATAATTGGTAAAAGATAATAATAATAATAATTGGAAAAATGTCTGCTTATCAAGTTTTGCCATTCTTAAAATACAAGGAAGTACTTTTAGTAACTAATAGTCACAAGCAATATGGTTGGTACCATTCAACCCAGTGAGCAAAAGCTAAACAGTATATAACCATCACTAACAAGTGAGATCAGAGAGTAAACATGAAGAAAGGTGAATACGTAAATTCAAATGTGTAATGTTCCCTCTTTGTCGTAATTTCTCTTAGTAGGGGTCAAAGTAGCATTAAGCTCCCATTTTTTAAAAAGTATAATATAGTCCTATAAAATTGAACTGATACCCTAGTTCCCAAGTAACTGGCTTCTAATGTTTACTACATAAATTCCTAATATTTGACTTCATAATATTAGATATCAACTGTGGCTAAACTGGTTTTGGCCAGGATGTTTTTGTGGCAGTGAAGAATACCTCAGAAGTGCTTTTATTTGTAGAGATTATCTGGGGTTCAATTGAGGGCAATAAACAGGCATTAAAAATATACATAAAATACCTCATGGATCAATGGATGGCAGGAGCTATGGCAAAAAATAGTAAGCAAGAGCAGTAGAAGATATTCACAGGCAATATGGGGCAAAGAGAGGCAGAGAGGAATGGGACATGGAGTCTGCCAGGAGGGAGGGCTTTGGTTCCAAACACCACAGTCCCAAAGGTGTCACTGAAATTCTAGCAATGGAGCTGAAACTGGAAGGAAAAAAAACAAACCCCAAATCTCACGCACCTAAGGTCAGTCAGGTTAAGTCCTGTTCTGCTAACCGGCATCATTTGAAATGGGTCCACGGCTGACTGCTGAAATGGTAGATTTTACTTAGAAGTCACCCTGATGCATCACAACCAAATCAAAAAAGGGTATCACGTGCTCCAATCACTAGCAACCCTCGGAATGTTTGTGACATTCTGCTACATCACAAATACGTTCATTTTATGAAACTCTATCCCAAATGCATATCCCAAATTCAGGATTTTTTTTCAAGTTTTAAATTAGCCCAAATTTCATCATGGCTAAAATTTTAAGACATAAAATGAGTACTGAAACAGAATTTTAATCGTATAGATGAATCACAACATGCATCCTTAGCTAGGCATGTATTATGAATAAGTCATTTTCTACAGAGAATAATCACATGTTCTAATTACCATTTTGGTTATACGCATAATTAATAATATTCTGTCTTAATGGGACACCCTGAATCTTCAGACAGTTATAAGCTTAACTATGCATACTGCCAAACCCAACTGTCAGCCTCACTGCCAAACAAAGGAATTCTGATGCAGTGTTTGAGCTTTATAACGATATGCATATCTTTGTGCATGATACAGTGGAAAAATTAATTGCTTTTTTCCTCAAATGTTTCTCCATACTAATTTTATGTTGATTGATGACTTCTCCTAACTACACACACACACACACACCACACACACACACACATACACACACACACATATAGATATAGCCAAATGATCTTATGAGCAACAAAAACACAAATATAAATGTTGCCCAAGAACCAAAAACAACAAAGGCATTTTGGTCAGGACTTACCGACTGCAAACTTTCGTTCTCTCTTAGACAAGCTGTGTGCAGCTCAGACTTGAGAGTCGCAATATGATTTCGGTGTGATGTCATTTCCTTCTCTAATGTAGAGATTCTAGCACTTGCAAGCTGGTAGACATCCACGAAACTTTTAATCATGGCCTTAAGAAATGAAAATAATGTCACATAAAATTCAAAGAAAGTTGTTCCCAAAGCAGAATTTCTGTAATTTGAAGGCAAATTCATAAAAATTTAAAAAAAAACACCTTTTATAGTTTCTGGAAAATAGAGCTGAACTTCACATTTTATACTGAAAACAGTCACTAAGAAAGCTTTGGTATGGGATGGGGAGGTTTCTCAGTGGGCAAAGTGCTTGCTACACAAGCATAAGAAACAGAGTTCAATCCCCAGTGCCCATGTAAAAAGTTGAACATGGTGGCACACATAACCCCTGTTTAGGGGACACAGAAAAACTCATAGGGCTCACTGGTCACCACCTAACCCACACTAATATTCTGTCTCAAAAAGTAGGTAAATGGCCCCTGAGGAACAAAATTGGTCACCACATGTACACATGCATACACACCCCCATATATGTATACACACTTGCATACAGAAGTGCACACATGTGCCTGTGTGTGGATTCACACCACACACACACACACACACACACACACACACACACGGGTGGGGTTGGAAAAATAATTGAGTCTGCATTCCAGAAGCTTTATTTAAATGAGATGTACTTTGATCTATTGTGCTTAAAATTTAGAACACAGGCTTTAATACGGCACACTTATTTTCTGTACTAAAATTAAATTCAGGTTGTAATTTGACCTAATTTCAATCTTACAAGAATAACACAAGGATTATAAATAACATATTAATATTTCATAATGAGCTGAGTTAGTAAAACTTCCAATCTACCTAGCAAATGTTTTAAAACAAAAGAACTCAGGTAATTGTGAGAAACTACTGATTCCTATGCTGAGAGTGTAATTATGTCCACCCTATAACACAGAGGTATCCTAGATACATCCTGAATAATAATAGCACAAGCAGGTGCTGGCTAACTTATCATCTTCCCTAAATAGACAGATTCAGGATTGCTGAGCTCTGTATCACGGCTGAACCATTTCTATGGACTTTTTTTCTTAAAAGAAATCTTCAGTGAGTTTTAAGCCAGGGGATTCTATTATACCCTCTTCAACTAATCTTTCAAACTGCTTCAAGCGCATCAACATTAATTCAAACATTTCAAAGATATGTCCATAAAAACACTATCATAGTATTTATGAAGGAAATGTTCCTACTACAGACATAGCATGTAGTGAGAGACTGAGTCTAAGAATGTGCAAATTACACTCAGTCTGATGGTCTGAACTGAGAAAGCCTTGAGAGACCAGGTATTTATTTTAGCAATTCTGAATGCAAGTGAAAAATAATTTAGTGAACAAGTGAGAACCAGTGTTTAGTGTCTGAGAAGCAGAAGTAGGAATAAATTCCTATTGGCCCTCAAATATCCTTCTCAGACAGCATCCCTTTCGAGAACCATCCACCAAGCCCAGAAAGGTCATTAGCTTCTGTCCTAGCTCCCTATGGGCTGCTCACACCAGCTTTGATTGTTGCATTCACTGGAGACACTTATTATTTTACATGTTTTTCTTCTTTACCAGACAAGCAGTCCATGTGGCCAACCTCTATCTACACATCTGTATTCCCAACAGAGTATCCTCAGTGAGTATTTGTTTCAGTAAATGAATGAAGGAACAATGAATGAAGAATGTATTCATTAAAAATAGAAGAGATGAAAAACTGCAATCTAGCTATTGGTATAAATTATCTCATAGAAAAGCATAAAGATACTTGGAAAGTATAATCTTAGTGTTCAATCTAATGAATAAATTATTAATCACACTTTTTTCAAGATGGGAAAAAAGCACAGCTTTAGGTATAAAAAAGAGTGCATAAGTGTAAGGTCAAATATAAATTCTCTACCTAAGAGTAATCAGGATACGACCTAGTATATGAGAAGACATCCCACAACCTAGGCTGCCCTACCTTGAGTTACATAAGATAAGTTTATATCTCATGATAACAAGGTATTTCCTGAGGTGTCAGATGCGTGTAATACACAGACATAAATGAGGCTGTAAATGCAACTCAGTAAGAGAGTGCATGAGGTTTGCATTTATCCCCAAAGTGGCGAAAAATATACAGTTACATGTTTCTTCCTGTATCAAATCTCTGTTCGTTAATATGAGTTCATTTCTCTTCTCCAATGAGATAGTAAATCCACCCCATTCTTACTCTGTTACTTATACAGCACTGTGTCCCCAGGAAATACCACACAGTCTCCAGGGCCTCCATCTCCTCCCTCGCTACATAAAATAGGAATAAAAGTTATTCTCTGTCTAATTCCAAAACTGTTGTGAGGCCGAGACAACTAAAATACCTAATGTTTATTACTTATTATAGTCAAGGGCTGTAGTAGAAGCTTTATTGTATTTTTTATAGTAATAATATAGGGAAGATACTGTCTTTAATCTAATTTTTCAGGATAAAGCATAAGGACACAACCAAGCTAGCAGTATAGTGGTGGGATTCAAATCAAGGCATATTTAAGGTAAAGCTTTTCTCCTAACCATTTAATTGTATTATATCTCACATAAGAACAGCTTTCTAAAAGTGATAAACCCCAGAATCCCACTGTAACACTATTGTTGAATTTTTTACCTCTGCAGTGAAATCCTAATGACATAACCTGATAGGTGATTCACATATCTGTGCACATACACACATAGATACAGTGCACATGAATATATTCTTGCTATAGAAGGATCTGAAATGTGTAAGTGCCTGCAAGCATTCATAATTGCTTATTGAATGAGAATGGGAATTATTGAATGAGAAGGGAAATTATTGAATGAGAACAGGAATTATTGAATGAGAAGGGGAATTATTGAATGAGAATGAGAATTATTCTTCAACCAGCAAAATCACCCTAGATTATCATTTCACTTCTATGTCACCAAAAAATCAGCTTTGACGATTTTGAGATGAAACAGTTCAACATTTTAAAAGTAATCCTGTATCCTAAATTTGTAGAAAGTATTTCTAGATTCTCAGATGTAAAAGTAATACATAATGAGATTATTAAAAGCTCATTTAAAAAGAAAAAAAATAAAGCATTTAAGGGCATAGGAAATAGCTCTCCTAGCTTGCATGAAGGCTGGGTTTGACCCAGTACCACAGTGATTCAAACCATGAAGTTCAGGATGCCAGTGACGTCAGCTCCTTATCAGGGAGAAAGGCACCCATTGGTATAAAACATTAATAGAATGATCTGAATTCACGGATGGGGAAAATGGGGAACAAGCACCTCATGACCCATGATCAATCCTCTGGAGCCCACCCTCTCTGGTCACCCCCTGCTCCCACATTAAATCACCACTGGTTCACAGAAAGAAGACCAGAGAAGCATGAGACTGTATAGCACGACCAGCATCTGAGTGCTGTGTGTTATCTTTCACCCTAGGGGCTTTGAGAACACCCTGCAATGAAATCTGGACCTCAGGGGCTCACATAGTTATCTAAGAAACAGGGGAAGGTTTCAGAACCAAAAAGATAAAAGTTGTTTTAGAGATAATATGTAGCCGTGTTACCACTGATATTAGCAAGGTGTGAGAAGCCAGACATGTAAAATCCCCTCTGCCTCCACTATGTTTGTGCTGCTGTGGCAAAGCAATGTGGCGAGGAAAGGACTTTTTTATCTCAGATTTCTCAGGTCCGCATCTATAACTGAGGGATATCAGGGCAGGAAAGGAAGGCAGGAACCTGGAACCAGGAAACTGAAGTGGAAGCCATGGAAGTGTGCTCCTTTCTAGTTTGCTTCTTATGGCTTGCTCAACCTGCTTTCTTCCTTTATTTTTTAAATTAATTAATTTATTTACTTTACACCCTGATCGATCGCACTTTCTCCTCCTCTCTCTCCCATTCCTTCCCCTTCACCTCACACTCCCTCTACTCCTCTTCCCTTTCTCTTCAGAAAAGGGGAGGCCTCCCTTGGATATCAACCAACCTTGTCAGCCTGCTTTCTTATATCCATCCTGGACCCAGAGGTGGTACCACAGCCAGTGTGCGGGGTCCTTGCATATCAATCATTAATCAAGAAAATGTTCTAATTTGACCTTGTATCAATTTGACAAAGAACTAGCCAATACACCATCTATTCATTTTAAGGAAAGATGTGTATACTTTAGAATGCAAAATATTCTAACATACAAAGAAGCAAATGTCATTTGAGGACAAAAAAATACATTTTTCTATATTATGTGCTGCCTCCAGATTATGCAACAGTCAGACTTCAACACTGAACATCAGAGGCAGTGCATCCCTAGAGCCCTGATGGTAAGAGAAGTTAGTGAGAAATATCTTAAAATTTAAACCTAAAGTATTGCACCTTTTGTCCATACTGTTGAGTTACTGGGAAACAAAAACCTCTGGCATTTCATCTAAAATTATATTTTTTCATTTCTATGTTCCAAAAGATATTGGGTAAAACAAATATGCTGAACACACTAAATATATAAAATATAATTAATTTCCACAAAACTAATTTCTGTGCTATAAAGAATTTATGTAAATTAAATGAGTATTCTCAAGTAAATGTTATCTATGATGATAACTATATCAAATTAGGAAAATTAGTGCACTAACTCATCAAAGATTAGTATTTCTGAGGAGTATCAGTATGAGACATATGGTAAAATATTTTAAATATTTATATACAGAGTAAAACGGGTCCTTCCTACAGAACTATCTAAGGTCTAATCAATAGTTATTTGTTGCAACAAAACATCTCAATCTCACAATAATAACATGCTTATACCTTTATATCAAATTTGCTGACACATGAAATGAATCAAAAATAGAAATACAAATGAAAGCAGTAATTCAAAGAATCGTGAAATGAGGAGTTGATCTGTTGGAAAGACTGATAAAACTGACAAACCTCTCTAGCCAAAGTAACCAAGAAAAAGGAGAAGACCCAGATTAATAAAATCAGGAAAAGGAAGGGAAAATTACAACTGGTACTGAAGAAACTCAGAGAAGCATTAAGAATATACTTTAGAACTATTAACTAATCAGTAAACTGCAAAGTCTAAAAGAAATGGATGGACTTCAAAATGCATATGACTGTCCTATGCTTGCTATTGCTGTGATGAAACACACGACCAATCCAACTAGGATGATCAACTTTCATCATGAAAAGATGTCAGGATAGGAATTCAAACAGGGCAAGGACTGGAAGCAAGAGTTGACACAGAAATCATCAAGGAGTGCTTCTTACTGGATTCCATATATTGGCTTGCTCTACCTGCTTTCTATAGAACCCAGGACTATTGTGCATTGTAAAACCATGCCAGGAAGCTTGGTGGGTAGAGTGGGTAGAGACCTGGGAGACTCGGTGGGCACACGCCTGAGACTTAAGTTACTCCCTGCTCCCTGCCAGACTCCTGGCCTGGAACACATGGCATGATCCTCACATAAAAGAAACGTGTCCTATGGTCATGGAGGCCCAAAATAGATTCTCCATGCTAATAACAGTACTAGAGGCCAGAGGTCTTAGCCAATAAGCTTCCTTTCCCAGGCATTCATCTCTGAAACAGTATTTAATCTTGGATCAGACCCTGAGAAAGGAGTTATGCATCCATTTTCTGCCATAAACAGCTAATAAACGTATGGTTAAACGTGGACTGTCACTTTCATCAAGACCCTCCCTGGGGAACCTGAGAAAGGCTTTTATCTACAGACCCACAGCTCAACTCCCCTATATGTGCTTCACAGTCAGCCTCCACCAAGGACAACCACCTCTGGGACAAGCCAGAGCTCTCCTCCCTGAGCTAGACATTGCCCAGACTGTGCTCCCTCCCCTGACTCAGCTCTTCTGTGACTCCCAGTGGTGCCTGGATGTCCAAGAGTCAGAGAATATCACAGCCCTGGCCCCGTTGCAGGTCCAGAGACCTCGAACCAACTCCAGCCTTCCCACATCTCAGTAGTGGTGTGGGATAAGCACAGTCAAACTCCCCAGTATCGGCCTCCCAAAGAGGCTGTGCCCAGTGGTGGGGCAGACACGGACTCACAGACCATTACCCTAGAGCTGGTCCCACCCATAATGGGCCCCCACCACCAACTGTGAGTTTAAAAAGGGGCCCTACAAGCCTGATTACAGCTGGATCTTATAGAGACATTTTCTCTCTTGAGGCTCCCTTTTCTCTGGTGACTCAGCATTCATCAAGTAGACATACAACTAACCAGAACAATGACCTACCAAACTTAAATCAAAGTGAAGAAATTAATTTAAGTAGAGCATAACCATTAGATACAAGCAGTAATTTAAAATCTTCTAGCTTAAATACAAATGGAACTGACATAGTGCAGAATTCTACAAAACCTTCAAAGAACTAACACCAATACTCTTCAAATTAATCTGTAAAGTAGGAAAGTAATACTTCTAAAGTCTTCTGGGAAGCATGACAAATATCCAACAAAAGGAGACAATTATAGGACTAGTCTCTCTGATAAACATAAATGTAAACAACTTTCAACAGCATATTTGCAATCTGGGATTAAGAAACATCAAAAAATTACCCACCATGATAAGGTTAGCTTCATTCCAAAGATGCGTGGATAGTTCCACACATGTAAGTCAATAAATAGAAAAATATAATCCACCACATAAATAGACTTTAGGATAAAAGCCACAAGATTATCTCATTAGATGCAGAAAGGCCTTTGACAAATCCAACATTCTTTTATGATAAACACCTTGATGTATCCAGGGATACGGGGCACATAACTTAACATAATAAAAGTATATACAATAATCCCACAAGGCAACATTATGGTAAGTAGAAAATAATCTCCAAGCATTTCCACTAAAAGCAGGAACAAGACATGGATTTCCATTCTCTCCATTCCTGTTCAATACAGTACTTGAAGATTTAGCTACAGCAATAAGACAAAGTGAAAGGGATAAAATAAGTAAAAATAGGAAGAAAGAAGTCAATGCATCCTTATTTGCAGATAAGATTACATAGCTAAAAGGTTCTAAAGAGTCAACCAGAAAACCCCTACTCTGATAAACACAGTCAGCAAATAGCAGTTTACAAAATTAACACACACAAAATCCATAGCTTTCCTATAGACCAATAACAAACATACTGAGAAAGAAATCAGGGAAACAATCTGATTACAGTAGCCTCAAAACAAAAATAAAATACATTGGAATAAATCTAAGAAATGAAAGATTTATATAATAAAAACCTTAAGATACTAAAAAAAAAAATAAAATAAGGATGATTCCAGAAGATGAGAATTCTTCCCATGCTTGTGATTGGTATGATTAGTATTGTGAAAATGACCATCCTACAAAAGGCAATGCAATGCCTATAAAAATTCCAGTGAAATTTTTTACAGAAATTGAAAACATAATCTTAAACTTTGTAAGTAAACATAAGAAAACTAGGATTTCCAAAACAATCCTGAAAAATAAAAGAATTGCTGGAGTTACCACTATCTCTGATTATAAGTTATCCAACAGAGCTACAGTAATAAAAAATTCCATGGTACTGGCATTGAAACAGACACTGATGAATGGAGTGTAACTGAGGACCTGGGTATAAATAAGATCACACACTTATCACATCACTAGCTATTAGAGACATACTAAGCAGACTCACAATAAGGCGCATACATATCTACTATATTTAGAAGCTGACATCTATGAGTACAGCTAGCAGGAGATACGGCTATGAACTCAAACGCAGATGGGAAAACAGCAACAGTACTCACACACTGCTGGGGACAAAAAAAAAAAATATTCATACACCTACATATGGCTCAGTAACCATACTCCTGAGCATTTACCACAGAGAACTCCTAGCACCACACAACCTGGACACAAATGTTCATAGCAGCAGGTTTATATGTGGTGGTCAGAACCTGGAGACAACAAAATACCCTTTAATGGAGGAATGATGAAGAAGACAGTCTGCTGATACATGTAAATTTTTGATGGATTTTTAAGAGCATTAAACTGATTGAAAACAAGACAATATCAAAAGGTCATATCCCTAGCACATACATGGTCATCTGATACTGTGGTTGAGAAATATACATATAAACTATACCATATATGTCAATTTTCTCAATTTGATGGTTGTCCTAAAGCTTCATGAAATACAGCACTGAGGAAACGGATCGAGGGGACACAGGAACTTCTATTATTACCTTGGCGATTTCCCATGAATCCATAATTATTTCAAGACTAAAAAACAATCTGCAACAGTCTGATGTTTATAAAGATAATTGGTCTTCTGGGTTAACTCTGTCATAGGCCTTTCTGGTGGGTAGTAGACTAAATGCAGAAAAAGTGTATATAGAGTGTGAAACTCATGGCTTCAGAGTGACTATTCTAGCATATAAATGTTCACTGAAGTATACAGACTTGGGTCTGGTAATTTCACTTTGTGGTATTTATTTGTAAGTCTTTATAATAAAATTTTCACTTAAAAAATAACTTAAGATAGTATTTTCCCAGTAATGCCATTTTTTTTCTGTGAAAGGCATTCAATAAACATTTGTAACAATTAATGAATCACTTCTCCAGTCAAACATGTCACGTAAATTCTATCATTTTGGATATGGTTAGTTTATACATACATTCACATATGTGTGTGTGCATGGTGATTTTGTGTGTATATATATTTTGTAGATACCTAAACCATTTTTATGTATATACATTATATGTTCTGTGTTTGTGTGTGTGTGTATGTGTGTGTCTGAGTTCATTTTTGGCATTTGAAATGGCCTCAAACTTGACTTATCTCATCACTCAAGCTTTTTCTGGCCCCCTCTTTGAAGGATGTAATGGAGAGCTCTTCAGGTATGCGAAGGGCCTCCTGGGAAACCATGTTCAGCAGAGTTGCAGAATACTTTTGCAGGAGACTTTTTTAGAATGATGTTTTCTTTTTATCTTGTTTAGACTCTAAACTTTTTTCTGGCTTCCACTCAACCGTGGCATATACAACTTAAATGTGCCAAAAATAAAACCAACTCTCTTTCAAATATGTTATTTTCGATCAGAATTGAATCAAAGCCCACTTTTAATGCTAAATGCAGATGCTAGATTGATGGTGATTACTGCTTTTATGATGTTGGAGGTTAACATAATGGAGTACTAAAGGGATAATGACGTACAGAGAAGACATCTCATGTTGGCTTCCTACACAAGTACAAAGAATAACGGAAGACTTGGTAAAAGTGTTCCTGCTAGAAACAATTGCATATGGACATAAGCCATGAAAATCATCAGTAGTCTTGGAAAAATTCAGAGTTGTGTGTTTCTTGGAGGACACGCCAGATCAACAGCAGCCACAGCACAACAGTAATAATAAGTTACCTTGCTTTGAGAACTTAAAACTCTAAGTATCTACAAAATGCTTATTATATAATAAATGATAGCTTGCCTGGAGTCATTAATGTGTTGCAAAACAGAACATGATAAGCTGAGGATGGAGCAGCCAGCAGATGACACGGAATGTGACATGTAATGAAGAGACCTAACTTCATTCCTTTCGCTCTCAAAATTGTCATAGTCACCATTTTTAAGCACCTGCTACACTCTGACAGCATTAGGAATTTTACAACGAAGATGATTGAGGTTGTTTGGGATTCCGTTGATATGTAGATAAGAAACACTGTGTAACCCAGCTGATGCCCTGTTCTGAAAGGTATCTGTACTCCCCCTGAACACCTATGCTCCAGTGCCATTCTCTTCCCCACATCCTGCCTTTTTGTGTTTATAAACTCTGTGTAAATAAGTAAATTACGATGTGATTTAAATAACTAAATAAAATTAAAAAAAAAAGAAACACTGTGTAAAAGTATATGTGGAGTTTTATTCCATTGTGATCATATACTTTGTTCTCCAATTCCTACTGGTAACGTAGACCTGTGTGGGATGATTCACACTATTCACCCACAGAGACATTCCCGAACACAGCTTGCTTTCTGTGAAAGCATGTATAATCTCTATCTGTACATCCTCTTTGAGTACCTAGGTTCTAGGTGGTAAAGATGAGCGGCTTTAAGTCAGCCAAGGCCCTACTAACCTGGGCATCCTTGGGAGACATGTGATAAGCAAATAGATTATTGCTCAGTAGAAAAGTAAGTCAAGGTGAGGGCAACACATGGTAAAAGGAGAAGAAAGGCTGCTTAGCTCAGTGATGAGAGAAGGCTTCCTGAGTTAATTGTGAGGCAGGAC
Source organism: Mastomys natalensis (assembly GCA_021653895.1). NCBI lineage: Eukaryota > Metazoa > Chordata > Mammalia > Rodentia > Muridae > Mastomys > Mastomys natalensis. The sequence continues at coordinate 35,631 of JAJTUV010002105.1, read as the reverse complement.
ATTAATGGGAGAATGGAGGCTCATGAAGCTTTGAGGTGAAGGCATATATACAAAGTAAAGGGGCAGCCAGCACTGGCCTGTGACACTGGACTCATCGCCACAGTCAAGTCGGAGCCCAAAAGTCAGCATTGCTCTACATCCATGAATGACACAGGAACCCAGTGACCTGAATCACGAGAAGCCCAAGACCAACAGGACAAGTGTAGGCTATAAAGGCAGCAAGGAGACATTCAACTGTACACAGACACAAACAGCAAGTTTAGATTTGCTCACAAGCAGGGGAGAGGCACATTTTATAATCTTATATTGAAATTAAATGGATAAAAACCAAACATCTACTTTAAAAGAAAATTTACTTTGACAGGGGATTCAAAGCAAGGTCTGTGACACATCTAGGCCCTTTCTGTATCCTTTTTGCTTCGCAAATACTCCCAGCATACATGTTGGAGATTGATGCTTCCCAGGGTGGTGCCCACTTGTTCCTCATAGAAGACTGTTGACTCGGGGCTTTCTTTTATTTTACCCTCACATTATGCTCATTCATCCTAACTCATGCCAGCCAGTGATCCGTTACCACAGGGCCAGAGAGAAAGTTCCCTACAAAGATGTCCACTCTAGAATATTATATGGCTCATCATTATAGAGTCAATGGATCTGAGTTTCATAGTAATGCAAACTATTTTCAAAGTGCCAACTTGTCACCTTGAATAAATGTCTGAGCTTTAATAAAAGAATATTTTATTTTCCAGAAATCTTTGATTGTACCTTCTGTAAACTCAACAATGTGGTACCTTGTGAGCAAATCCAAGTTGCTGGGAGTAGAGGAAATAAAGTTGACTTCAAGGATGCAGTTTTTGTGATTGCCATTCCTGCTGGGGTAGGTTTTTCACTGATACAGCTGCCTTTGAGTCATCCATGATCTGAAAGTAACCCCTTACCAAGACTTCTATAAAAATCAAAATGCTTTCTTCTAGCTATTTAGAAATAAATTTTACATATTACTATTTTGGTATATGGACCTATGGTTCTAAGGAATTTTTTTAATTTATTTTTTATTGGATATTTTCTTGATTTACATTTCAAATTTTGTCCTCTTTCCCAGTCCCCCGAGACCCCCTACATCCTCTCTCTCCCTGCTTCTATGAGGGTGTTCACCCACCCACCCACCCTCCTCCACCCCCCAGTCCTCAAATTCCCCTACACTGGGGCATCAAGCCTTCACAGGACCAAGGTATTTTTGATCTCCAACTAAAGTGACAAATTTAAGTTCTATACACTATGAAAGAAATAACACAAGATTGCTATGAAATCCCACTTAAGTTCTTGGTGCACAGGATGGCAGAGTTTAATTAACCAACAGGAACACAGCCGTTCAGTGGAGGCTGAAACAGTGGTGTGTGTCACCACGCGGAGTCTGTTCTACAGTCTGAGTTCCCTTCCTATGCTGACTCACCAGCGTCCTTACAGCCAGTATACTCCATAGTTCAGGAGTTCTCAGAGTCTGGGGATATGAGAATACACCACACAGTAAATGATACATATCAGGAAATAGGGCCGCATTCTCAATTAAAAACTCTGAAACCTGCCCAGCATTAGTTTTGGAGTAAAATCTGAAAAGGGATAATCTAAGTATCTTTATTATCATATTTTATCTAGTGTAATTACACAGACATTTTGCCCATATAGTTTTGAGAGTATCTGACACTTAGAATTTTTGATGTGAGGTTGGATGCCTGAGTGATGAAAATAATTCTTGTCTTTAAATATATATATTGGACTTGATATATATAATCATTTTTACAGGAGTGTTTTTCAGTGGAGTATATGAAAATTCAAATATGAAGCAAAAGGATTGTACTAAATCACTTAATAATTCATGATTAAATAGCTAAATGATATTCACCTAGTTTTAAATGTTTAAAGACAAATAAGATCTTACCATCAAGTTCTGGACAGTAACCAATAATATTGTTGATAGCTTATAACATTTGAGAGGTTTATGGGCCCCACTGGCCAACAACTAAAACCAAGGTGACACATTCCTGTTACTGAGGGGTTTTTTTTATAGCATATGACATCTAATTGGAATATTGCCCCCCTCACCTTTAAAAGGTAAGTCCATTTAAATACACACACACACACACACACACACACACACACACACACATTCACACAGACACGTTTTCATAGGACTTTTTCAAAAGGCCTTTAGTATTACTTATCCCTCCCCATATACATGTGAATCACAAGACTTAGATAAATCCACTTGTACTAGATTGGAAGTTTCATTCCTATTGGGTAGATTTATTGTCCTGGAAGGTGCTATGAACACTACCAGAGGAGAAAAGCAGTCTCACCCAGCTATGGATCCTGCCTGGCAAGACAGAGATACTAGTACAATAGTGGCATGAATGTTACAGGAGTGACCAATCACTTTTTAAAATAGGATTTAAGGCAGGCCACATGAGATGGAACCTAGCATTGTCAATATGCCCAAGAGTCTGTTAGCTAGATAAGTCAAAGGCCCTAGGAGGGAAATGTACTGCTACTACTCTGCTAAATGGGCACAGTAATAACTCCTAATTTCTTACTGCTAAGTCATAGACCAGTGAATCATGCAACCTTCATCACACCTCTTTTTGCAGTAGATAGTAATTAATATAGAACCCTACACTGGCCAATAGGCAAAGAGTAAGAAACATCAGAATCCTCAGTCCTAAATAGACATCCCTCCCCTCAAGATTTGAGGATTCAAATGGAAAGGGGGCCGAAAGATTATTATGAGTCAGGGGTAGTGGAATACACACACACACATACACACACATATATATTTACATATAAATCTACATGAACATGTGTGTGTTGGTGTTATTTTTGAAGAAACTTAAGAAATCAATTTATTAAAAATATTTTTTACTTTTACTTTTAAAATAAATGAATTATATATGTAAACATGTGGGTATGTTCGTGTGTGTGCACATGCATGTGGAGGACACAGGGCAGCCTTGGGCATCTCATCAAAGGAGCAATTTTGAAATAGGGAGTCTATTAGCCTAGAGCTCAGAAATTGCCGAGGCCTGCTGGCAAATCATCCCCAAGGCCCTCTTCTGTCCCCAGCACTGGGATTACAAGTATGTGCCACTGCATTTGGGTTTTCCCATCAACTCTGGGGATCAAACCCGGTCATCATGCTTGCTCAGCAACCATCTTCACAATGCACCTCCTTCTCCTGTTCCCTGTTTTCCTGATGACTGCAATTCTGATCCCTGCGATAGTAAGGTGATATCTCGACTTACTTTTACTTTGCGTTTCTCTGGTTACTAAAGAAGTTGAACAAATATTTGTTGGCCATTTGAATTTTATCTTTTGAGTGCTGTCTACTAGATTGGTCAATTTAATGAACTGTTTTGGGTTTTGTTTAGCTTTTTTTATTTCTTTGTATATTCTAGATATTAACCTTCAATGTGTATATAACTAGAAAATATTTTCTTCCATTATGCAAGATGTCTCTTCATTCAATTAACTCTTTACTTTGCTACGTAGGAACCATTTAATTTCATGAGGTCCCATTTATCAGTTGTGGCCCATATTTCCTGAGACAACATAGTACCATGCATAATGTCCTAATCAAGGACTTTCCCTAAAAATTCCAGCTCTCACTCTGAGATTATTGATCCATTTGGAAATTTTTTTTTTTTTACAGAGAGATGGATAAGATACACTGTCATTCATTTGCACAAACATATCTAGTTTTCCCAGAACTATTTATTGAAGAGGCTGTCTTATCTCCAGTGTGTGGGTTGCATACCTTGGTTAAAAATCAAGTAGCTATATTAGATGAGCTTTTCCTTTACTCAATCTGATGATCTACATGACTATTTTTGTGCTAATACCATGCCGATTTTGTTATCATGTCGTGTTCTGTAGTATAATTTGAAGTCAGATATGGTCATACATCCATCATGAATTTTCCCCCCTTAGGATTGCTTTGTCTATTCAGGGTCTTTTGTGCTTCCATATGAGTTTTTCTATTTCTATAAAGAAATAGCATTAGCATTTTAAAGACTTACTTTTATTATTTTTAACTATGTGTAGATGTGTGTGTGTGTGTGTGTGTGTGTGTGTGTGTGTGTGTGTGTGCATGAAGCCAGAGGTATCATATCCCACAAACTTGGAACTACAGAGGATAGTAAGCTGCCTTACATGGATGCTGGCAACTGAACTCAGGGTCTTTTAACCACCGATCTCTAGCCTTATTTTAAGAAAACATTTTTTTTATTATTATTTTTGAGACATAGACTCTCTGTGTAGTCCCTTGTTGGCCTGGTACTCATTTTGTAAACCAGGCCACCCTTGTAATCACAGGGATCTACCTAGATCTGCTCCCAAATGCTGGGATTAAGGTGTGCCACCACATTCAACAATAACGCTGGGGTTTTGATAGAAATTAGGATTGTAGAGCACACACTTGGACAACGCTTCTAGTCTACAAACATGGGAGCCTTTCCAGCTTCTAGTGTCTTCAGTTTCTTCATTTGAAACCTTTTATTGTAGGTCTTTCTACTGCCTTGGTTAAGTTTACTCCATGGAATATTTTAGGCAGTTTTAAACAAGATCTTTCCTAATTCCTTCCTCAGCATGTATGCTAATGGTATTCAGGAAGGCTACTTGATTTTTATATGTTAATGTCCTAGTGTGTCACTTTGATGAAGTTGTTACTCAGTTACAAGTGTTTCTAGTGAAGCCTTTAGGGTCTTGTGTGACACGGTATCATATCATCTACATATAAAGATACTTTGATTTCTTCTTCCCTATCTGTGTCCCTGTTTCCTTCTCTTGTCTTATTGCTATGTCTACTATATCAAGACTATTTTAAGCATGAGTGGGAAATAGAGACCTTTGTCTTATTCCTGATTGAATGGAAATGCTTTCAGGTTTTTCCTCATTTTATATAATGATGGCTCCTGGCTAGTTGTATATAGCCTCTATTCAATAGAGATGTGTTCCTTCTATTCCTAATCAATTTTTAATTTTTTGATAATATTCATCTTGGAGCTGTGAGGAATAGCTCATTGTGTGGTTTAATTTTCATCAAACCTGGTGGTTAGCGATACTGAACAATTTTTATACATCTATTAGTCACGGTATGTATTCTCTGGGGAAATATACATTCAGGTCTTTGAACATATTTAAATTGGGCTTTCAGGTTTTGTGCTACACAGTTATATATGCTTCTTATATATTGTAAACACTAATGTCTTGTTATATAGAGGTTTATATTTTCTCCTATTACATATGTTGCCTTTTCATTTTGTTGATTTCTTTCCTTGAAGAATTTTTTGAAAGATTTATTATTTTATAATCCAGCATTTGTCTCATCTTAGGATAACCAGAAAGTTGAGGAGATATAGAGGAATTTTAATTTGGCAATATGGCTGCTGCAGGAAGGGATTACATCCAAAGATATGATCCAGATGCAATACAGACACACCCTGGATTAAAGTATGATCTGACTGGATAGACACACCCTCAGTACACACTTCTAATCCCAAGCAATGTAGGTAAAGTTAGTCTGTAGAAGGGAGCAGAAATGTTTGAAAGTGATGTTTAATTGAAGGGCAGACAAATGATGGATCAGAGAAAGATTTGGCAGAATGAGTCAGAGATAGGATATGCCCAATTCTCATGAAAACAGGAAAGGAGAGAGAGAGAGAGAGAGAGAGAGAGAGAGAGAGAGAGAGAGAGAGAGAGAGAAGTATTTCAGAGACAGGCTGCAGGTGAAGACAGATGAGCCAGAGAATGAGGAGTCGGAAGACTAGAACAGATTACCAGAGTTAGTTTGAGATCAAGCAGAGCAATTTTGTCAGAAGATGAGGAAGCCAGTTTAAATCAGCCAACTTGGAAAGGATTTGATCCAGAACAGCTGGATTAAACAGTCAGCCAGGGTTCAGAATGAGCTAAAAAGGGTGAGCTTATTCAGCAGTAAGCCTCCAAGATAATTACATCTGGCAAATAAAAGTTACATTTACAAGGAGACCAAGTCTTTCATAGAAGAAGTCTAGTAAATGTGAAGGCTAGAACTGCACTATCAGAATGTAACAACCTCTAGGAAAGGCTCTAAACAACTATGGGCAAAGGCTTCTAAACACACTTCGGTTAGATGTCTAACGGAATGCATTATGGCAGATGAATTAGAGGTTAGAATACCTGGACATAATAAGAATCTTAACAGTAAAAGACAGACATGCAGACACATGTACCTTTTGAAGTGATGCAACAGGAAGTTCATGACATCACCATACAAAGTATTTCTCTATAAATATCAAACTCAAAAATAAAATTTTTTAAACAGTCTCTCTCTCTCTTTCTCTCTTTCTCTCTCTCTCTCTCTCATATCTCTAGCTGGCCTTGAACTCAATAAATAGCCAAAAATTACCTCTAACTGTTAACTCTCCTGGGTACCAGAATTCCAGGCCACCATAGTTGGTTTATACAGTACTAGAGATAGAACTCAAAATTTTGTACTTGCTAGACAAGCAGTCTACCAACATCTACCCAAAATACATCTGTTCTCATTTAAAATTATTTCAAGTATTCATCACAGCACAGAATATCTGACACAGAAGACTGCAGAAGAACGATGGTCACAGGAATCAGCTATATGTTAGTCATATAACAAGAGTGTGCAGGGAGTGGAGGGAAGAACCGAGGGTAGATATAATTAAAATACATTGTGTATTTGTATGAAATTATCAGAGAATAAAATTTTAAAGATTTATTATATATATGAGTATTGGGCTGCATGCATGTACATGTATGTATATATGCATGTATGTAGTATGTATGTATGTATGTATGTATGTGTGCATCAATTGTATGCCTATGAAGGTCAGAAGAAAGAGCCAGATCCCCTAAAACTGGAGTTACAGGCAGCTGTGAGTTGCCATGTAGGTGCTGGGAACTGAACTCAGGGTCCTCTTCAAGAATAGTAAATGCTCTTAACCATTGAGCCTTCTCCACCGGCCCTAGGAAGCCTTTTTCTTTGATATAGTCCCAGTTATTTTTAGCTTGCTGCCTATGCTCTTGCAGTATTCTCAAAACATAACTACATGGTCTAATGTCTAGGAGGTTTTCTACTTTTTTCTAAAACTTTTCTCTCTAGGGTTTTAAGGTTTAGTATAGGTGACTGTTTGGGGATTGATTTTTCCTATGGCATAAGATAAAGGTCCATTTTATTCTTTATTGTTGTGCTAGCACTTGTGGGTGCATAAGACGTGGAGGTGGCAGGGTCCACTTGCTTCTGCCTTTCCAGGGCTGGGATGGCAAGATGCATCTTCAAGCCCAGCTTTTTTATGTGGGTGATGAGGATCAGATCCGGTCCTCTCGCAAGCACTTTACCAACTGAGCTCTTAGCTCCAATTTTATTCTTTTGCATGTATATATTCAAAATAACTATTTAAGTTCTGATCCTGGCAACTCCACGTTTAATAAGTGAAGAGAGAAAGGTTTACCACTCAGGATTCAGGATTAGTTGTTTAGTTTTTCTCTTCAATTCTAATATATACATATATATATTGTACTATACATATATATACACATGATAACATTTTCAAATATATTTAAGAGCGATACCCTGCCTCAGAAAACTTAGGGTATCTGTGGAATTACTGGAAAGATGGCTTCCATGTGGAGCCTTAGACCGAGTGATTTACTGCACCTCCCTCCGTCCTTAAGTTGCATATTCATTGCTGTCTTTCCTCTAACTGCTGTCACTTAAATTGTCATGGAGAACAGGGCAAATCAGGGTCAGTTTATATAAGCGCCATCAATCTGAAGAGCTTCATCAGTCTTTATTTCAAGGCATTATGCAAGGAAAACTGACATTAAGAGAGACTTAACTGACAGCAAATGAAATCAATCAGCAAATCACTAAGCCATAATAAACTCACTCAATTTGCAGATAACCCTTCCTGTTCCAGGTCTTCACCTAGGCAGTCCATCAAACGAGAAGATAAAATGAAGAGCAATTCTGGTTGTAGCACTTGAGAGTTCAAGTGCTCACGGCCTCCAGTCTCTTAATAACACGCCACAAAAGGTGTTAGCTGGTAAGGTTATACTTGTACTTAAAATTGGCCTCAGAAATGAGAAAAAAAAAAAGAGAGAGAGAGAGAGAGAAAGGCTCGAATTTAGGGTTTAGTTTGGGGCTTTTTACATTAATGGCAAGAATGGCATCCTTCCTTAGTTTCTCTGTCAGGACCGCCTACAATTCAAAAGTACAGCATGGAAAAAAAAAATCTGTGCTTTTGTTTTGTCCTTTTTCTTTTTGGCTAAGTGCATATCAAATATTTCACACAGAAAATTATCGCCACTGTTCTACAGAACTGGAATGCAAAATCCAAACAAAAACATGTAAATCGCGCACACAGCAGTAACAAAGGAGGGTTAAAAGAATACATGGAAAGAGTGATAGTGGCCGAAAATCTCATAATAAAGACAGAAGTGTTGCTGAGCGCTCCCAGCTACATCTTGGCAACGACTTTAGACTACACTAAAGCAAAACACTGCAGTGGCTGAATATTTTATTCTTTTGAAGGCACATATGAACATGTTCTCCATCAAAAACTACCAAAAGTAAATCACTAAAATATTCCTCAATGCACTTAGGTCACTCTTCCTGATCCAGACATTGGTTTAACAGCTCAATCCAAATAGGTTCGGTTCACACAGCACTTCCTGATGTGGAAAGCACCTTCGCCTGCACATCATCCCATCCATCTTCTCACAGTTCTGTGAGCCAAAGCTCACAGACTTCATCACCTTCCCAGAGACGGGAGTGAGGCTCAGTGATGCCCATGGACTTGCCAAGGTGGTTAAGTTACAGAGCCAGGACTTTGATCCAGGTTTCTGACTCTCCACATGATCTCTCTAATACCTTGATGCCCTGCTCCCTAGAAAACGGGACTATTCTGTCCTTTCCAAATGCCATGCTGTTATGAAACTAACTACCATCCTAATCAACATGATGTCGTAGCATCTTCAGTGATAAACAGAAGACTGCAGCCTCATGGCTGCCAATTCCCACAGTCTGGTTTGTTTGCTCGGGTCGGATGAGAAAGCATCTTAACCACAGTTGAACACTAAGGCATCTATCTTATACTTGACCCAGGAACATAAACCAAATATTAAAGACAACCATTTCAGACATGCCATATGCTCGACAAAGTCACCCCAAGATAGACCAGAATGGGAATCCAGTGCACAGAAGAAGAAACTGATATTCTGGAAGAAGGAAACGCTAAGAGCTCTGGGAAATGGTGACTGTGGGACAGAAGCCCGGTGGCACTGTTGGCACCCAAGAACAGTAAGCACATTTACTGATAAAGCTGCTTCCGTGAGAAGGACAGTGATTGAACAAACTAGTGAAAATTCTTGTCACATGCATGCAACCTGTGTTCAGGAAGAAGGCTTCAAACAACTCCACAGCAGGGCACACGGCCTCTTCAAATTCCCTTTCATACACACATTCTGCTTAGATTTTAATTCTTCCTAAGTATTTTTTTATTCATTTTTTATTACTCTTATTTTTTACAGTCCTGTTGTTACCCTCCTTTGGTCGACCTTCACACAGTTCCTCATCCCATTCCTCCTCCCTGCTGTCTCCAAGAGGATTCTCCCCAGAAGTCCCACAACAGAACAATAGATACAGAAAATGTAGTTCATTTACACAATGGAATACTATTCAGCTATTAAAAATGGGGACATCATGAGTTTTGCAGGCAAATGGATAGAACTAGAAAATATCATCCTGAGTGAGGTAACTCAGACCCAAAAGGACATGCATGGTATGTGCTCACTAATAAGTGGATATTAGCCAAAAAATAATACAGAATACCCAGGTTACAATCCACAGAACTCAAGAAGGTTAACAAGCTGAAGGGCCCAAGTGAGATGCCTCAATCCACTTGGGAGGGAGAAGAAAGCAATCATGGGAGGCAGAGGAAGGAAGGGACCTGGGTGGGAGACTGGAGGGGGGGGAAAGGGGGGACATGTGTCTTCCTAAATATTTCTTTTTAAAAAAGAAATTACAAAATAGAAAGATTACTTTGTAAACCATACCCATTTTAAAGCGTTCCTAGATTTACATAGTGTTAGTTCAGGGCACAGATACCAGACCGTCCGCTCCCACAGATTCAGCATGTGCGTGTGCAGCAAGCAGGGAACTATGGGAGTCTGCAAAACTGCAGCAGAAGTTACACGATACCATTCTTTGCTCTCATATGTCGTTTTTTCCTTTCAAAAGGTAAGAACAGATAAAATGTCCCACTGGGAGTGTGGGGGATTAAACCTCCAATCTGAACAACAACCATACAGTGAGGTACAGAATATTACATGCATTAAATAGTTCTTAAAGCATAAACTAGAGCAACGTTTAACAGACAGTTTCTGGTCTAGTGGTGTGCAAGACTACGTTTTATCAGTGGAGTTAAAGAAAGGTACCTTATCATAACAAATCATTTGAAATAAAACAGAAAAGCTAAGGTTGTAAAACTGGTACTTGGAAACAAAAAAAGGTAACTAAGTGTTGCAGGCTTAAAAATAATGCTTACAAAATAGTATGTATGCCCTTGTTACATATGAAAACGCAATCACATAAGTGATGTTGCTTATGAGTTGGTATTTATGGCTAAAATAAGAAAGACATAAAGGTTAACTCTAGCTCTCGGGATGCCAAATTTCAGCTGATACTTGGGGTGTATTTTTTTCAGGATCATGTACAGCTTTCCTAATTATTTTAAAAACTCAGTATTTAATGCTAGCAAATTTTCTAGCAAATTATATTATTTGGGACAAATGTCAGTGTATACACAGGCATATAGTATATATAAGATTACAATGTATTTTACAAAACTAATGAACCAGAGCGATAAAATTTTTAATCAGAAATATTCTTTTTATTTTAAAAAGTAGTGCTTGTTATATTTAACGCGATTTTCACTCAACGTGGCTCGTTTTCATGTTTAAAAAGGTAATAGCTCTCTGAAAATTCATGTATGCAAATGAGATGACATGAAGAGAAAGTATCAAGATGGCTCGGTCTAGTAAATGAAATTGTCTAACATCTCTTAATTTCTAAGAATGCCAAAACCGTGGAAGTTTCTCGCAGAGCAATTAGCAGGCTGCGGCACTAACAGCGCCAAGAGAACCTGTGGGAAGACTACCACGGATAACTGCAGCTAGTTTATTCCCGGGCAGGTTAGGTCTGGATATCATTTATTTCACCTTCTTCAAATAAAAAAATTAAAAGATTTCTTTCAGAATGTTCTTATCAATATCAATTTTAAAAAAAATATCTCAAAGAAATGTAAAAATAATGGTATCCTGAAAGTCATGAGTGAAAACCCTGTGAGCAAGGCCTGCTATGACATTACAGTTTAGGAGCAATTAAGGACTACTGCATTCACAGGGAAGGCTATATTGTTTGGAAATCTTTATAAATAAGAGGTTTCAAATGAAGACTCTCTAATGAAGTACTCATAAACACATATTTATGAAATGTACTACATTTCCAGAAGTAGTTATTATACACTAAGTCTTAAAGCAGTTTCATTAGACAGATGAAAGATTCTCAGTTTTTAAACAGTATGAGCCTAGACATAAGACATGAGAACCAAGTCATTTAGAAGCACACACAACTGTGACAAAAGCGAGAGTCCTGGTGACCCTGACAAGCATGTGAAATTCCTTCCTGGGCTCTGAGCACTGAGGCTGCAGCCATCAACACGGCTAAGTCCCCCAGCTCTTGACGCTTTCATGTTTGTGAGATCTGACAAATCCTCCGTAATTACAATAGCTGTGACTACCCAGTAGTGGCAGTGGATGAGCCCAGTCATCAGACTAAGGCGGAGTTGGGAACGTCTACTCTTCTTTCTAGAGATGAAAAGACCAAAGCAGACAAGTCATAAAACGTATTTAGTTAGCCCTCTTCTGGATTTCTATTCTTCTATATTTTCTTCACAAACAAGCGGGTGAATCATGCTTTGCAGAAAGGGAAGGGCACGCATGACTGAGGGAGAACGAACTGGTGATGCTACTCCTGGGCTATCTGGTCTGTTAACATCTTACTCCCTCTCAATGGGCAGCAGCTGGACAGAGGGTGGAGACAATTAGACAGAGCAGAGAGCTGGCCACTCACAGAACCTGGAGGGATTCAGTGAGCCTGTGCTGCACACAGCGAACACTTCATCACACGTCAGCTACTGTTGGCATTTGACGTCTGTCTGCTTTTTATCACTGAATGGTAACAGATAACAAATATTTACTGGTCACGTGCTGATATTTGCTAGATATTACCAGCATTATAGATCAAGGATACTTTAAAAACATACTTGGGAGTGTAAGACGGTAGAAAACAAGTATTGCCTTCATAGAGTATGAACACAATGTTCTCATCACCAGGTCCTCTGCATTCACGCTGGCCATTTTAAAGCCTTGGTCTGGGTGGTTTAATTTTTCTCAGCATTACAGTAAAGGCCTGAAAGGCTACTAATTGGAATATGAAGAAAACAGTCTTAAACTTGCCATAGGCTCCACTGAGGCTGTGACCTCCCCCCAACCCCCAGAAAGACACCTGACATAAAAAGTAAACAGGAAGTTAAGGTAGACTGTACTTGGTAAAGTACTTAAAGCTCTGGAAGAAACTATGAAGAAAGGATCCTAAGTAACGATTCCTCGAAATAAAACATAAACACCTTATAGCAGTGAAAGGAGCGCCTGTTGCTCCCTCACCCTCGCGGGGCTTCAGCGGGATGGGATGGAGTCACCAGGCCCTGCCTGCTTCCTCCATGTGCTCTCTGTTCCCTGCCTCATTCACTCCTGTTACAGGCTTGGAAAACCGCTACATTCCACTTTGTAAAACAGAAACTGGGGCACAAAGCTAGCATTTCTACATTGGTACATCAAAAATTTACCTGTATTCTCATTTTTTTTTCTAGCACTATTCACAAAAGTGAAGATGCGGAATAGCCTACCGCTCTACAGCATATACATGGATCAACCGTGTAGCTTATATACACGGCAGAATATAATTAGCCAATAAAATGCAATATCCTGTCAATAATAACACTCATAAATAGAAAGGGTTAATGTCCTGGCAACACGGATGAACGTGGAGGACATTATGTTCAGTAAAGTAAGTTGGGCACAGTCAACCACAGCCACATGTTTTCATTCATGTATGGAAGTTAAATGAGATGCTTTCGGGAGAGAGAGAATACTGATTTTTGCCAGACCTGGGAAGTTAAGAGGAGTGGGTACCAGAGTTCTGCAGCACAAGGCAGTGGATGTAGTTTCTAATAGTTTGCTACGTATGTCCAAATCACTAGAAGAAAGGATTCTGATATTCCTAACACAAGCAGTAGTGTCTGAGGTGATGACATGCTCCCAATTGCCCTTACTTGATCATTCCTACTGCTACATATTGCATAATATGCATGAAAACATTATACTCCACAAGTATACACAGTTACTATGTGCTAATTACAAATTTTTTAAAACACTGAATTCCTAAAAATATGGAACTGTAGTGAGCACACACATTATCCTGTACAAAGTAGAAAAGTACACTTTTCATACTATTTGGTGATTGAATGGGAAAATGTATCTGTGAACTTGTCTATGATGCAGCAAAAGTGATGGCCCATGCAGATGTATAGTAAACACCTTCTACATGGACTACAAATGTTGGTTTCCAAGGTTTTTCTCTTACCAGTTAACACCGGCTGCTTAACTCCTCAGTGTCAGACTGACCACTTTGGCTGTGCAGTCAACGACTTTGAGACTTAAATTTGTTCTATCATCTACTAGATTTTGATCCGAAGAGAATTGCCTGCTGTGGTTGTTGTTTTCCAATTTTAAAATGGAGATACTGCCACTTGTTTGACAGTCCCATTAGAGAGCTGTGTGAGTTGACAGGGTCTGGTAGATGGGAAGTTTGCTGAAATGGAAGCTGCCATCAGCGGCGGCAGCGGCAGCGGCAATTTTACTGTTTCCTAATTTTCTAACTATATGTTTAGTACTAAATTACAATGCACCCTACAGATATCATCAGAAAACTTACCTGAGCATTTAGGTATATGACAACATGTACAACCATTAGCAGAGTTAAACAGTAAATCCCTGGCATTTCTTTCTTGCTAATCCTTATATCACAACCACAGAGAATTCATGTTTTTACCCCCAAAAGTATATGTCTCATTATTATTATTGTGTTATTATTGTTAATATTCCTATAATAACTTCCTTTCTAAGTCAATAAAATACAGTTTGGGGAAATCTTTATTTGTGAATTTTGACAAGAGGCAAGTCTTGGAAGAGCAAATCAAGATAGCCAAATAAAGGATTATTTTACACTTACTAGAAAAATCTCAAATCATATTGTATTCACATCTGTAATAAATTTGTAAATATTAATAATCAAATTTAAAACACACATTTAATCTTGTTGTAAATAATGGTAAAGCCTATAAAAGAAAATAAAAATGTTGATGCCTAGTTATATAAATATGTTAGATTTTTTTTAAAAAAAAAAACTATAAACAAATTTTTTTGTCGGGCATAACCCAGGCTCTAATAACTGGTGAAATTAGGGTGTAGAATATGTAAAAGTTAACACATATCACATGAACTAACACTTATACAAAATTAAATTTCTACATTATCATAAACTGAAGAAAGAAAAAGATTATTTTAAGCTTTTAAATATTAAAAGTGAGTCTTAAAAGACATTTGCCTTTTGAATATATTGGACAATCTAGAGAACTGTTATATAAGTACAATCTTCTATAAAATCAGGCTTCCTATAATTTACATAAAGTGATGATTTTTTTTTTAAATGAAGGCTTTGGGCACTAAGGGAAAGAAAGATAAAGTACGTGCTGAATTTTGTATTTTCCAACTTACAGTGTAGTATGAACTTTAAGGAAATATGATCACAAAACGCAGTCATGCTAGAACAGGATAACTACAACATATGAAAATGAATCCTTCTGAAAATAAGTTCCTAAATTACTTTCAAAGTTATCCAAGGTTTCATAGATTGATGTTTTGACCTTAAAATGAAATGGCCCTGTTTGCACACTGTAGTACAATGCTCAATAAAACTAAGCTGAAAAGGTAAAGGATTCTTTAATGCAAAATACAGTTGGACTCTAGGTTTTTCTAAAAATTAAAATGTGGATTTTTGGGAATGAACATGAACATTTTTCAGATATCTGTCTTGAAATTCTTTACTTAAAGTGACTTATTTTAAAACAACAAAAGCAACAAATAGATACTGGCTTGAAAAGATAATAGCCTAATGTCTTACCAGCTTCCACTGAGAGGAAAGTGGGTCCTTTAATATTGTACTTTGACATAAACACATACTTTGTAAAACGCTTTTCTGCATTATTTTAATAGACTAATTCTGGCTTTAAAGAAACACGTTTTTATGCTATGTGATAGAAAACATTTATTTGCATCTCATCTAAATTATTCACAATACTCCCAGGCTTTCATTCTCTTCCAGTTAGTACAATTTATTTTTCCTACACATTTCAGTAGCAAACAATGTTATTTAGGCGCTAACCTGGCATGCTACAACCTCTGGCCCACCCTTGAGCCCCTCCATCGCAAAGGTCTCCAGGTGCAGTTTGGGTAGCTGCAGGGTGAAGTCATTCCTCGTTGCTGCAGTCCGTGACAGTGAGATCTGATCTCTGACCTAAAGGGGAAAAAAAAACAGCATCAATGGTAATTCCCCTTCAGACACATTAACTGGGATGAACTGGGTCCCCTTGAGCCCACTGAGTGGACTTGCATTGATCGCTGGACCTGAAATCCATGAATAAATTTAGGACTAATTGATTTTTCGTTGCAAATAAATCTCTAATTCAGAGTGCTGGGGGAGAATGTTAAGAAGAAAAAGCATCCTCCTGCTTGAAATGAAGAGGGAGAAGAGGCACAGAAGCCTTCTGATCAAGACGCTTTGAATTATTCCTTCACAGCTCCACTCGGAAAATGGGGGTGGGGGTCGGGGGGACAAAATCAAAAGCAAGCTTCAATCCCCTATTATCACTCTCTTAAAAGCGTGTTTAACTGACATTAGATCATGCATGTTGTACACGATAGTTACTAGGGACTGGGTTTTGAAAAGAAACTTCACTAACACATACTCTGGAATAAGAACAAATATACTCAACACAAAAGGAGACTTCAAAATATACAAGTCCAGGGCTTGTCTGGCCTGCTCAGTCTTCTAAAACTGTAGGACTTAATTAAACTTAAGTCTTAGCAATAAATGCATGGAAACCGGCTTGGTCACAAAACCTCTAAATAAGATAACGGAATAAAATCAGTAGCATTTGTACTGGAGTTTAAGTATTCAGAAAGGTAAGGACACAGCCGCATCCAGACGGAGTTCTAATTCCGAGCTCCTGTGGGCAGTTGATATCACACTGCCACCTTCTGGACAAATCAGCACACGCACAGCAAATACAAAGAAACTCCAGTATTTAGCCTTATAAATTCTGCACTCAGGTTTGCATTTAAGATAAAGTTCTCACTTTTTGTCAGTCAGCTGAGTAAGAAGAGTTTTCATTATACAGAAATATTTTCAAACATTTCATGTGCTTGGGTAGGTTTTTAAATCTTTTGGGGGGGTCTATCATATATTTAACAAATACTACCTTACACTGTTACACTGGAGATGGCTCAGTGGTTAAAGAGCTTACCGTGCAGCCATGAGGACCTGAGTTTGGATCCCCCAGCACCCATGTGAAAGCCACACATGCTGGGGATGGGAATGGGTGGAGCCCTGGGACTCTCTGGCCACTCAGTTCAACCAATCCAGAGCTCTGAGTTCAGTGAGAGATCCTAAACCCAAAATCTGGTGGCGGTTGGGGGAAGTAACAAAGGAAGATGCTGATATCAGCCTCTGGCTTCCAGGTCCCCATACAAACACATGTGCACACGCAAACACACAGAGATCTCTCGCACACACAAACATACAAGGATCATACACACACGCACACACAATCTAACAGCCACATGACAGGGTTTTTATGAAGAAGCACACATCAAGAATGGTATTAAGTATAAAACATAAGATTAACCGCCAAATGAACCACTTATATGTCTCGCTCTGTCTGAACGCCTCAGCTATAACACTGTAGCTCATGCCTGTAATTTCGGCACACCAAGGCTGAGGCATGAGATCCTGAGTGCCAGGCCAGCCTGGGCTACATAGCAAGCTGAAGATCAACCTGAACTACATAGCAAGACCCTGATTCAATCAATCAGTCAGTCAATGAAATAAACTGTTCATTTTTCTATTATTCTTGGGCAACTTGTAAAACAAGGTTATTTACTACTATATAAAATCAGTTAGATGTGAAATATAGACCTCTCATGGATTGTCATATTCTGTAGGGTTTTTCTTTTTCTTAAACCAGCAAACACCCATAAACAAAGACATTTTTAATTGTTCGTGCAAATATATGGGTGTAAATAAGAGCCCTTGTTTTCCCAGGCTAGCACTGAGATTTTTTTTCTGTCAGTCAGTGAATGTAAGAGGATGTGCAGCAGACACGGCAGGGTATGTCTCACAGAAGCGTGGCACTCCGTGCTCCCCGCGGGTCTCATTCACGGTGTGGGCTTGATTTCTAACGGTACTTCCAGTCTTCTGTCGGGATGAAAGCTCTACTGCACAAAGTAAACGACATTTCACAAGTATCCGGCTTCCGGTTGTAACTTTCTTGGGCATGTGTACCTTCCTTCTTCCTTTTCTGTCACCAGTGATCGCTCAGATAAAAGAAAACATTAATGTGGATTAAGGTACTGAGAACTTATCAACATCAAACCACTGGTGTTTTGCCTTCTACCCTTCTGAACCGTAGTCAATAGATCTAAATATTTTACTGCACCCTGGCCAATTCATTGTTTGATGTTTAAAAACTCACCCAGAATCAAAGAAAATTTATTAAATTTGAGCCCCCAAATGAGATACTATTAGCTTTGAAAGTCAGGTTTAACTGTGGTATTGATGATTCTCTTTTTTCTGTGACAAAATTCACTAGGGGATTCCTGGATGTCAAAGTACAAAAGCAGATTGCTAATACAGGCACAGAGGGGGAACTGGGCAATGCAGGTGTGACTCGCCACAGTGCCAGCACACAGGCGTCTTTAACTCAAGTGGCACTGGGTACTAGCCTGCCCCCACGAAGGCTTGCCATACAATGAGCAGAGAGCCACATCCCACATTCGCTAATCAAGTCTATGAGCGTTTAAAACTTGAACACTTTCAGTTCCCCAGTTTGTCCTTTAATGCCTAGGCCCCACTAATCCTGAGGGTGTACAAGCACTGTGCTAACATGGTTGGTCTAACTTGCATGTGAAATAGTTCTAATTCATTAAAAAATACTATGTTGAAAGCTGACATGCCACCGAGGTTCAGTGACCCAGGACAAATCACAGATGCTGCCTCACAAGTAGCTCCACTACAATTCTGGAAGATTTTCCCCCACTTTTAAACTATACAGAAACTTGGAAAGGTGTCTAAAAACGTTCTTCAAGTGGCTGTAGGAAGTTTTTAGAAAAATCTTGAAAAAGAATTGTGTAGGATTTCTTTTATCTTAATGGATAAAGAGAGTAAAACCACAAGCTGTAGACGCATTGAATAATACCCCAGTTAATGGGCCAGAAATGAAGGTGCTAAAAGCTAAGGCTGTGAGTGGGGGCAGCAAGGGAGAGGATCTAGAGGGTAAGGGTGGGGGCCGGCGCTGGAAAGCTGCTGCTGAGGCTGTATGAAGGGAATATGAGATATGGGAGAACTGACTCACAGAACAGCCAGAGATGATTCACCTGGTGGGCCGGGAGCTCTCTAGGGGGAAAAAAACACTCACACCAAGTGACTTAAGAGACCTTCAAAAAAACCCAGCACCTGTAATGTGGAATCTCCTTATTTCCTTAGAAACATGCTTACTGGTCACAAAATTACTCTCTTCCAGAAAGAGAATCTAAAGCAAATTCCTAACTACTAAAATTTCTTAAATTAAATTAGAAAAATAAGACTATTTTTTTCTAGAAAGCATTCATTTTTTAAAGTTCCTATTTTTGTACAAATTGGAATAGAAAAATCAGTCACATGTCCATGGATTAAACTATAATCACAAAATGGGTGGTGGTGGTGCACGCCTTTCATCCCAGAACCTGAGAGCCAGAGGCAGGAGATCAATGAGTTCTGGGGTAGCCTGGGCAACACAGCAAGTTCCAGGATAGCCAGGGCTACACAGAGAAACCATGTCTCAAAAAAAAAAAAAAAAATCAGACAGAAGATACATAGATAGATAGAAGAAGAGTAGGTAGTGGTAATAGAAGATAGTAATAAATTTCAAAAGCCAGTCTTGTATTCTATCTACTTCATTGATTGTCCTACGATTACAACTATATCCCTTTTCACTCTTACTAAAAGCATATAGATGTTTTCTGCTTCAAATTGCTTAGTGATTCATTTTTAGTTAATTAATTAATTTTATAAAGATTTATTTATTTATTTTATGTATATAAGTACACCATTGCTCTCTTCAGACACACCAGAAGAGAGCATCAGACCCCATTACAGATGGTTGTAAGCTACTATGTGGTTGCTGGGAATTGAACTCAGGACCTCTGGAAGAGCAGTCGGTGCTCTTAACCACTGAGCCATCTCTCCAGCCCTAATTAATTAAATTAATTATTTATTTTAATTAATGTTCAGTGAATGTTTTGTATTTTATATATTACATAACATATTATAAAACTAGTATTTTTAAAGAATTTTTTTTATTTTAAGTATATGTATTTGTGTGTCTGTGTATGTGTGACGTGGATACCCACAGAGTCCACAAGGACATCCTCCGAGGCCTCCTGACCTGGTCCTCTTCAAGAGCTGTAGGAGTTCTGACCTACTGAGCTGTCTCTCCAGGTCCCAGTGTCTCAGCATGTTTAAAAAGAATAAAAGAAAGTAGCTGTATTACTTCTGCTCTGGAATTTTAATTTTTCGAGAGAGAAATTTACTTTTTTCTCTTACTTACTGCTGACCTTTAAAAAGTAAGTATTTCCAACAGATAAGTCATAAGGCACAAGAGACAAAGAAACAGAACTCTAAAAACTCAAGAGGCTGTCATGAAAAACTGCCTCTATGTGACTGTCTTTTAAACTATCATAATAATTTGCTTCTATTCATGGCCTCATGAGAGTCACAGGTCTAATCATTTCTGCTCTTCTGGTAACTGTTACATGCAAACTATCACTGTGCTTTCCAACTTCCTTCACTTCTATCTTAATACAAAAAAACTGATTTCTGCCAGATATTACCAACTCTAGGATTGGTCATTTCTAGAAAATGACTTAGCTCATCATTTATCATACACAGCTATAAATCCTTCTGGACGCCATATATACCTGATGGTTAGTTTTATGTCAACTTGACTCAAGCTAGAGTCATCTGAGGAAAGAGTGAAAAGTGCCTCCATAAAATCTGACAGCAGGCAAGCCTGTGGAATATTTGCTTGATCAACAATTGATGTGGGCTGGCCCAGTCCATTGTGGGTGGTACTAAACCCTAGGTCCTGGGGTATGTAAGAAAATAAACGAGCAAGCAAGTAAAAAGGAGCAAGGTAGTGAGATGTGTTCTCCCATGACCTCTGCTTCAGCCTCTGCCTCTGAGTTCCTGCCTTGGCTTCTTTCAATGAACTGTGACCTAGATTTTGTAACTCAAAATAATCCACACACACCCCCACCTGCCCAAAATGCTTTTGTTCATGGTATCTTACCACAAACATAGAAAGCCAAAACAAGAAAACAAGCCAGAAAAATAAAAGATTACAAATAAATAAAATAAATAAAAAACATAAAAGAACTAAAATAGACAAGGCCACATGTCTAGAGATACTCTGCATCCTAAATGCCTGGTAAAAGAAACTAATATTAGGACTTTTTTCTCTTTTTTTAATTTATTACATTCTCTTTTTTAATTTATCACAAAATATTTATTGGGTATTATTGGATTGCAAGATATTATGGAACTCATTTCCATCTTTTTAAATTTTTTATTTATTTTAATTTTTATTTATTCTTAAAATGTGCCTAAAACTTTATTTAATATATTATGGCCTACACTGCTTCAAAATAAACCTTTTTCTATAGGATTTCCAATATACATTCACACAGCTATAATTAATCTTCAATCTTAGCATCCTGTGTCCAAGGAAAATGTATCTTCCAGACACAACAGGACTTACACACATATGAACTCACAGAGCCTGTGATCACACACACAAGACCTGTAAAAGTTCAAATCAAACAAAATCCCATTGTGGGGAAGGAGATGTGGACATGAAACCCTGCCATATCAAGAAGCTGTTTGTAAACTGACAGCTCCTGGGAAAGGGAGAACCAGTTTTCTCCACAGGTATATCACCCACACTTCAAGGCAGATCCCTCACCCAATAGTTGGTCAATATGAAACAGAGACCATGGGTTTCTGTGTGCTTTTTGTGTTTTGTTGTGTTTTGTTTTGTGTTTTGTCTTATAGGTCTTTTTAAACTTGTTTATGTTGATTTTTAAAATTTTATGTGTGTTTTGTGGGACTTTTTTAATGGAGAGAGAGAACATGAAGTTTGGTAGTAAGGAGATAGGAGGATCTGGGAAGAGTTGAGGAGAAAGATATACTGTATAAATAATTTAATAAAAATATATTAATTTTTTAAAAAAGTTTTACTCTAAGAAACAGAAATGGAGAATATGTAACATCCTTATTTTTCTCAGTGTAGCCAGTCATTCTCATTTACTCCCTTACTCTACACTCCTCCTGGTACATATATGTGTACACACATGCACATGTGCAGAGAGAGAGAGAGAGAGAGAGGAGTTATTATTCTGAAAGAAAAATTGAAATACTTTACACAATGTCTCAATCACTAAACCATGATGTCCCCAGAAGCAAACAGTCCCCTGACCCATACCTACTTTAAGACCTAGGCAGTCTCTCAGCAGAGGCAGGCACTCCGGTGGCACTATAGCAAGCACAGAGTTTTTTAACTCGCAAAGCAGGAGGTAAGAAACTAGCCTTGACCTGCAACTTGCAAAGCCAGAATTCTCCAAAATGAGAAACCAAAAATGAGGCAAAGTCAGCACAAAAACTATCTCCACTGTATAGCTACACCCGAGCTCACCCACTCCAAGGTACAGCTACACCCAGCACACCCACCTACAGAACAGCTACATCCTAGCTTAACTGTCCTACAGTATCCGACAGTACTACATCCCAGAACTACCATTCTACAGTACAGCTACATCCCAGATCGACCATCCTACTGGATAGCTACATCCCAGGTACAGATATAAACAACTCAGCTCTTGAATCGACCCATCAACCTGGTTGCTCAAATTATCAAGACGGACAGTTGGGTGACTTAATCATTTATATTTACGTAGGCATTAGGCAGCAAGAGAATCTCGAAGCTGCCATACAATGCTCCCACAGATTACCATGGTCTCAAGCTATTTAAACAAGCATAAAAACCCAAACTAGAAAATAGACAAATATGTTTACAAATTCTTAAAGGCTTCCACAAAGAGATTTTTTTTTCTCAGAATAGATTGTTTTTTAAAAATGAGACACATGAATGCTGCTAAGTATATGTGAATGGCACTTTGCACTGTCTTACTCTTGGTTGTCAAGGTTCAAAAGCCCCCCTGTGCTGGCATCCATGTCTAGCTCAGCTAGGTCAGAACGACTCTGAACAGCATGAATGACAACACGCAAGAATGCTGTATGGACAGGGCTGTCAACATCAAACTGGCTGCGCTCACACCTGTGTGCCTTTCGCTGATCTTTAGGAAACAGATTCTTTAAAAAATGAGGCTACAGAGTTCAAAGATCATAAGTAACACACAGAGAGAGTCATTGATGAGCCACTAATGACTGGCTTTTTAGAGGAATCTTTTAAAGTAGAATCAGTTTCATAAGTAAAGAAAAAAAATGATCTCATAGTCTTTTTATTCCTTTTAATTTCCTGACAGACAAATCTAAAAGATAATATTGCATCGTAATGTATCCTGGTCAGCACTTCCATGAGAGCATTATACAATCACAATGAAAGGCCTGGCCAGGCAGTGTTTTCTTCAGCCATGTCTGGACTTGCTCCCTTTACTCCCCAGTATGCCCTAAATAGACATGAGTATCTTTTTCACTGCAGCATAGTCAAACTGGTCATTACCTGTACCGTTGGCACGTCTCTTTCCTAGAGGTACTCTCACCACTGGCTCTAGGCTTTTTCCATTAGCTATTGATTAGGCAAAGTAAATGCAGATGTTATTTTTAGCAATCAAATAAACAAAATAGATGGCAGTACCATCAAGGCTTAGAGTGGATTATGGAAATAGCTTTTGTTATGTTTAGAGGCTCGATGATGGTAAAGTTTGACTCATTCAGCAAACATCTGTTAAGTACCAGGACGGTGATGGATGCCATGGATATAGAAGTTGGGAGACAGAATTCCATCCCTCAATGACTTCCAGCTCCAGTGGCATAATTAATCTCTCAGAGTGTGTTTTCCAGCCTCTCATTTATCCACAGTGGTTTGTTCTCCTGTCAGTTGCTCTCCCACCTTCTCTCTCTGCCAGAATATTATGCTAATCAATCTTAAACCTTTATCTAGCACTGATTTCCCCTAAGGTTCAAATCCATGTCCTGCTGGTTATTCCACATTACTAAACCAAGTACTTGAAAAGTAAAACTTCTTTTCCCCTTTTAAGGGTAGATACATTCGTTTAAATGGGACCTCCCATCTCACGGACCATCACTCCCAGACCTTCCACCCCAATGTGCCATTCTGCTAAGTTTTGTATCTTTCGCTCTAAGCACCTACCATCAACAGCCTGGTCCACGTCTTCCCAGCACTCATCTAGCCTAGTGGTGTGGCCTCCTAATAGAACCTTCTACTCACAGACTCACGGCTCTTAAACATGACCCCATTAAGCCCCATCTCTTACGTTGTCCTTGCACGTAATATACACTGCAAATATCTGGCTGTTTTTATGAACTTGCTCACGTCAGTATGCCTTTTTTTGTTTTCTTCATACTACTGGGACCCACCAACCAATTCACATACTCATCTTCTAACAAGCCTTCAGGTAACTAGTGCTAAATATTGGTTTTCAGGGAAATCAGTGCTAGAGAGTATGGGGCATACTTCAGGATGGCTAAGTATGCCCCATATTTGAATAACTATATGGCTGTGCACGCCCACGTTTATGGATGTGTATTCATCAAGGAATGCTGGAATTAGCATGTCTCATTGTTGAGAGAGACACTATGATTGGTGTATGGCTGAAGTAAATCTAAACATTGGACTCAGGAGAAGCTCAGAAGAAGAAAATAATATGAAAAAGAATGAAGATAATGCACAGAACTTATGGAGCACCACTGAGAGAGAGAGAGAGAGAGAGAGAGAGAGAAAGAGGCAGAGAGAGACAAAGACAGAGAGATACAGAGACAGAAAGACAGAGAGACAGAGACAGAGAAAAGTATGAGAGCAAACAAAGAGACCAGGGAACAAAAGCACCCAAAAAGTTTGAAAGTTATTTCAAAAATATAATAGTTGGGAGCAGTGATGATCATATCTCATTGTATACCTGTACAAAATTATCAGAAATGAAGGAAAAATATTTTAAAGATATAATGGTAGACAGTTTCAGAATTCTGGAGGATGAAAGAGACATCCTGACCAGGAAAGGCAAACACTCAACAAAGATGAGATCAAATAAATCCACAATGAAGCATGCTATAACTAATCACCCAAATCAGGGAGAATGTTAAAGGCATCAAGAGAAAAGTGACTTGTCATAGACAAAGTAATGTCTGCTAAACTAGCAGCACAGTTTTCATTTGGAGCCTTATGGGACATGAGGGAGCAGATGCTGACAGGAGCCTGATACTGTCTCCTTAGAGGTCTGCCAGAGCCTGAAATGTACAGAGGCAGATGCTCACAGGTAACCATTGAGGTAATCATGGGGTTTCCAATGGAGGAATGAGAGAGAAGACTGAAGGAGCTGAAAGGGTTTGCAGCCCCATGGGGAGAGCAACAATACCAACCAACCAGAGCTCCCAGGGTCTAAACCACCAGCCTGGGAGCACATAGGGAGGGACCCAAAGCTCCAGCTGTATGTGTAGGGGAGGATGACAGTGTCAGGCATAGGTGGGTAAGGAAGTCCTTGGTCCAGTGAAGGCTGGACACCCCAGTGTGGGGGAAATTGTGGGTGGGAAGGTGGTAGTGGGAGGGTGGGTGGGGCACATCCTCATAGAAAAAGCAGGAGGAGGGGGATGGGATAGGGGTTTCCTGGGTGGGGGGAAATGGAGAAAGGGGATTACATCTGAAATGTAAATAAAATATCCAATTTAAAAAAAATTTTTTAAAAAACAAATGCTAACCTAGAATAGTATCCTTGGCAAAAATGCCATTTGAAAAATCATAAAGACACAAAGACCTCTCTGGTAAACAAAAGCTCAGAGAGTTCATCACCACTAGACTTATAGTAAGTGCTTTTAAAAGTTCTTCAAGGAGAAACAAAATAATACAGGCTAGAGAGATGGCTCAGCAGTTAAAACCATTTGGTGTTCATACAGAGGATATGGGCTGGTTCCCAGCACCCACACGGTGGCTCACAGATATGAGTGGGCATGCACATGGTGCACATGCATATATGCAGGCAAAATGCTCATGCATATAGAATAAAATAAGTAAGTCTAAAAAGAAACTTAAGTTCTTTTTAGAAAAAAATTCTAAAATGGTCCAGTAACATAAAATTTATAAGCAAAAAAAAAAAAAACTTATAATCAAATAGAGAAGTATGTTTCATTCTAATGTTAGTGAATAACATTTTATACTGAACGTAAAAATTAAAAGAAAATACCTTAAAATAGCCATAACAAAGAAATGTTACTTAACTCCTAAAAAGAGAAGTTAATTATTATATAAAATGGGGTAAGGAAAAATATAATATAAATATAACATTTATATTTATTATAATAATATTGTATATAATACTATGTATTATATTTTATTTTATAAAATAATATTATATATAGTATACAAATATATACAATTTATATATACTATAATATTATATATATTTATATAGTATATATAATAAAATATAATATAAAATGGGGCAAGGAAAAATAAACATGTAGAATTTTTATATGCAAATATGGGTATCACTGGTTTATAATTATATAGAAGTTCAATAGTAACCATAAACAGAATATCTGTGTTGGTTTGATTGAGAATGGCCCTCAGACTCATGATTGAATACCTGATCCCCAGTTGTTGGCAATGTTTAGGGAGGATTAGGAATTTGGGTCTTTTTGAAGGAGGTATCTCTGGGGCTGAGCTTTGAGGTTTCAAAGGACATGAGCCGTTTGAGGCAGTCCTGTCTGCTTCCTGCTTGTGGATCACGATGTGAGCTCTCAGCTGTTCCCGACACTATGCCTTTGCTGCTCTGCATCATGGATTCTAACCCTCTGGAACCATAAGCCCAATTAAACATATTATTTTATAAGAATTCTTTTATAAAAATCTTTTATAACATATTGTTTTATCACAGCAATAGGAAAAGAACTAGTGCAGTTCCCATACAAATTACCCAAAAGAAGATAAAATCATCAAGGTATATAAAAATATACACAAAAACAAAGGAAGAAAGCAAGAGAGAAAATAGAAATAAATTACACAACAAAAAAATAATTAATAATATGAGAATAACAAATCTTTTCTTATCAGTAATTATTTCAAGTATAAATGAATTAAATTTACCAATCAAAGTTTCTTAATGGAATAAAAACAAGATACAGCATGTTTGTTCTACTTACACTTTAGATTTAAGCTCACATGCAGACTGAATATGGAAAAATAAAAAAATATATACAAATAGTAAACAAAATAATATATATTGTATAAAATAGTTCCTACGAACTAATATGAATCCATGCACTAAAGGTTAATAGTTATGAATATATACCTACATTTAATATCAAAGTATTTACAAAACAAACATTAACAAAGCTAAATGTAAAAAGCAATACAATATGAGACCATACTACCTCTCTTATAGCACTGACTAGAGCAAGCAGATGGTTAATGAAGAAACAGCAAATAAGAACACCACCATAGACATACTGGCCCAACAAATACATGCAGAACATTCCCAAACAGTAGCAGATACACATTCTTCTCAAATATACATAGGTCATTGTCTAAAGTATATCACATCAGGTCACAAACTAGTCTTAAGAAATTTGAGGATATTAAATCAAATGTCTTTCTCTTAGGAAAAAAAACTCAGAAAGCTTAATGATCTCATTGCATCACAGTACACAAGCTCTGCACAACTAAAGAAACAATCAACAGAATAAAAAAGCCATCTATGGCTTGTGGGAAATAATTATAAGCCTGGAATCTGTTAAGGGGTTAATTTCTAAAGTACAAGCAACTTGATGGCAATGAAACAATTTAACTTAATGACATGACTTAAGAAGGATATCATTTGAAATATAAATGAATAAAATGATTTTAAAAAATGAAATAAAATAAAAGTAGGCCAACGATTGAAGAGACACAAAAATGGCCAGCAGGCATCTGAAGAGGTAGATGCTCAGGGTTAGTGATGGGGAAAGTTTTAAAGGTTACAATGAAATGCAACTGTAAAATATTTCCTCAAAAATTAAAAAGAGAACTGCTACATGATCCAACAACCCCATTTCAGAGCATTTATCAAAAAATGGAAGTCAGAATCTCTAAGAAATATTTACACTCCAGTGTTCATTTTAGCACAATTTACAATAGGCAAGCTGTGTAAGCAAATGAAAGTTGTCTCAACCGATGAATGAAAAAGAAAATGTCATATATATCCACACAACAGAATACCATCCAGACTTTTAAAAGAAGCTTATCATGTAATGTGTAGCTCACAAGATGACAAATCCTACACAGCATCCCATGGTGTGAGGTGCGACACAGTGTAAGCTCACAGAGGCTGAGGTAAAACAGGGACTAACCAGTTTACCCCAGTTAAGCTTCTGTCAACTTGACATAATCTACAGTCATTTGAGAAGAGAAAACCTCAGGCAAGAAAATCTCCCCACCCTCAACCAGACCTGCCTATAAACAAGTCTCTGGAGCATTTTCCTGATAAATGATTAATGTAGGAGGGCCTGTCTGGGAGGGTCTATCCTACTGTAGGCAGTACCAACTCTGGGCAGGTGCTCCTGAGCTGTATAAGAAAGCAAACAGATTAAGCCATGAGGAGCATGCCAATGAGAAATGCCCCTCCATGGTGTCTGCTTTAGTTCCTGTCTCCAGGTTCCTGATTTGAGTTCTTTCCCTGACTTCCCTTTATGATGGACTATGACCAGGACATGAAAGCTGAAATCAACTCTTTCATCTCCAAGATGCTCTTGTTGTCATGGTCCTTATCATAGCAATAAAAAAGGTAACTGAGAAAGAAATTTGTACCAGGCTGTGAAGTATTGCTGTGACAGACCTAACCATGTTCTGAGGAGGATAGCAGTAATATTTAATCTTTGAGCTAGAATAGATATCAAGGGCTCAGAGCTCAGTGACCTGCTCTATGGGAGCTTGGAAGACAAGAATGTTGAGAGCAATGCAGATGATGGAGGCCTGGCTTGTGAGATTTCAGAGGCAAGTTTAAAAGTTCCATAAAGATTCTACTGAGGCCGTTTGATATTTTGAGACTGTGATTCTGAGATCTGGGATAGACTTGATCTTAAGGCCTCCATCCTGAGGATTAATTCGGTTTTATGGTACCAGAAACTTCCAAAGGATGGAACAACCCAGCTATATGATACCTTATAAACCAAAAGAACCAGCCTATCATAATACCCTAACAGTGTAAGATTGTCATGCATATCTTGGTGGTGTCCAACAACTCTCTAATTGAACTCAAGGTCCACTCAACAAGAGAGAAATCAAGCTTGGTACTGAAAACCTAGCCAGCTATTAGTGAAGCATGTCTCGGAAGAGAACCTACAACCGCTACTTTACTACACCAATATAATCTATAACTATACTCTAAATATGTGTCCCTATACCCATACATAACTTCTCTTTGAAGCAGATGGAGGAAACCATTATAGAAAACCACAGCTGACCAAAGTGCAGAGCTGTGGAGCCCAGTTACACTGCTACATCTGTACCTAAGGCTCAGGGGTCATTGCAGAATGGGGGGCAGGGGTACTGTAAGAGCCAGGGAAACAGAAAATTTGCTGAGATCATGTCTCTTAGAAATGTCAGAGAAATTACCCTGTAAGGTCTCACCAACATGACTGCCTAAAATTGAGTTGAGCAAGGATAACACCAGTAGCCACACTAATGTGAAAGAGGAAAAAGTATAAGTCTCAACCATCAACAAAGAACCATAGGAAGCTAAGGAATGCTGAGGGTGGGAGAGACAGTCTACTCCAGGGAAGAGCATATGTCCAAATGGTCATCTCTGAAAAAACACATGCAAGTAACATTATACAGACTAGGTAGAACACACACATTCAAAGACTGTGAATTTGAAAGAAGGCAAAATGGAATATAAGAGAAGGGTTAGAGTGAAGAAAGGGAAGGGGAAAATAATATGATTATATTATAATCTCAAATATATATATATATACACATACATACATATATAAAATAAAGGAGACTGTGGTTCTGGTTGGCCAGGGCTGAAGATTTAGCTGTGATTAACAAGAAATCAGAGCCACTGAAGTGAAATCTTTGCTTTGCTGGGACAATTGATGCTGACTAACTAGAGCTGAGAAATCCGTGATGATTCATGTGAGCCCAGCATCACTGAGGTAAAATCTTCTGGGTGTATTCTCTCGGTGTCAGCACACAGAAGCTATGGTCCAGAAGGGGCAGAAGTTGCACAATGTTCTAGTAGCTGAACTAGGTAATGTGGAATAGTTTCACAGGTGACTAGTTCTGAAGACGTGAAGAGGTCATAGAGCACAGCTGAGGCTTGTCATGTGAGAGGGCAGAAGAGGTCTTTAGTAAAGGTTTGGCCTCAGTTGCAGTAGAAGCCCCAAGATTGAAGTAGTCATGGGGAGAGGCTGAGGCTTGACACCAAGTAGTAGGATCAGAGTCCCTGAGAGAGCCCAGGAGAAGCTATTAATGAAGGTTCAGGTCAGTCACAACAGAGAGACCCCACCCAGTGGCCGCCAAAAATATTAGCAGCTGTTTAGCAGAACCAGTCTGGGATACAGACAAGCCGTTGTGTACTGCAAACAGAAGAGTTGGAGAAATGGAGCCCACTGGAGCCCAGAGGATCATGAGTGAGTCCGCCAGACTCGCGTCAAGCGCTGAGCCTAAATGCTGTTGAGTTTTGGTTTTGCTTTGTTTAGACTGTGATTACACTTTGCTTCTTCCCTCTTTGAGCAAGAATGTAGGTGACTTATTTTTATTTTACAGGAACCTGAAGTTAAGAGGGTTGGGAATTTGAGAGATTTGGAAATATTACAGAGATTTCATCTATCTTAGACAGGCCTTGGGTATTTTAAAGAGAGAGTCTTTGTACTTCTGAGACTGAATATTTTAAAGTGTTTGGATTTTAAGTTTTTCATATAAAAACGCGTGAATTTTTAAAGACCGTGAGACTTTTAAAAATTGGAATGTTTAATATGAGAGCTTGGGGATGAACAAGAGAAGAAAGGTTATGGTTTCACAGTCATAAGGCTGTGTGTCAAGTTGACAATGTGTCAATTGTCCTCCTTAGGTTTTTTTGTCAACTTGACACAAGTTAGAGTTATTTCAGAATCAAGAATGTCAATTAAGAAAAGTTTCTGTTGAACTGGCCTGTATGCATGCCTACGGGCCTTTTTCTATGGGATTAATGACTGATGAGGGCAGTGCCAACCCTGGTCAGGTGGTCCTGAGTTGTCCTGAAAAGGCAGGTGGAGCCAGGCAGTAGAAAGCAGCACTCCTCCAAGATTTCTGTTCCAGTTACTGTCTCCAGCTTCCTGCCCTGATTTCCTTTATGATGAACTGTGATCAAGACATATAAGTTGATATAAACCCTCTCCTCCCCAAATTGCCTCTGGTCATGGTCTTTATCACAGCAATGTAAACCCTAGGTAAGACATAGTTGGAAGAGTGAGAAATAAGCATCTGCTATTCAGTAGGAACAGGCATCAGTTGATCAATATGCATCTGGAACTTAGAAAGTCTTTTGTTCCTACAATTAACATAGTTGTATTGTACATTAAATCTATTAGGGGAGTTCAGATGTTAGTTAGCATTCTTATCGCAACAAATGTAATTACTTTAATGATGGAAAATCTTTTAAATTCCAAGAAAAAGTAAGTTGAGAATATATTGCCACTAAAGCTGTACAATCAACAATGACAAGGGTATCTTTCTAACTAAATGAAAGCACCCTAGACAATAACTAAGCTCCATGAGAAGAAATTTAAAAAAAAAAAAAATGAAGACTTTACAGAAGTGGATGAAATTGAAAACACAGCATATCCAAACTCATGGGACACAATGAAGGCAGTTCTAAGAGGCAATTGCATAGAATTAAGTACAAAAAAAACCAGGAGCAATCTCAAACTGGTAATGAAATGGTACAACTCAAAGCTTTAGTTTAAAAAGAAGAAGAAGAAATGACAGCCATAAGGAGTTGACAACAAGAAATAAACTCGGGATGAGATCAATAAAATAGAAACAAATACAAAAAATACAAAGAATCAATGAAAAAAAAGAGAATCGATTCTCTGAGAGAATTGATAAGATTGACAAATCCTAAAATGTAGAGAGAGAAGATCCAAAGTAACAAATTTAGAGATGAAAGGGGTCATGACAATAAACACTGAGGAAATCCAGAGAATCATAAGGACATACTTTAAAGACGTATAGTCCACCAAATTGGAAAATCTAAGAAAAAAATGAGTAATTTTTTCAAAGATACCAAAGTCAAGATCAAATAAGCAATTTAAATATACCAATAACTTCTAGTTAAATAAAAACTCTCCTATCCCAAAAAGTCTCATATCCCAAAAAAAGCCCAAGCCTGATATAGAGAGAATATCTTGTGTTTTGTATGGATGTATCACCTGTCAATTAAAAAACCTATGGTCTATAAGAAAGGGGAGAATACCCAAATTCAAGAACACATCAAAAAGAAGATTCATCATGATTAAGTAGGTTTCATCCCAGAGATTCAGGGATGATTCAACATAAATAAATACAATTCGTGGATAAACATAATCCATTTATATAAACAAACTGAAAGTCAAACCACATAATCATCTCATTAGATGAAAAAACCTTTGACAAAATCAAAAACACCTCATGATAAAAGTCCTTGAGAGATTATAGATACAAGGATATACTTCAACATAATAAATGCAGTTTACAGCAAGCCCATAGTCAACATTAACTTAAATGGAGAGAATCTTAAAGCCACTCCACTAAAATCAGAAACAAGACAATGTTGTCCACTCCATACCTATTCAATATTGTACTTAAAGTCTTAGCTTAACACATTAAACAGCTGAAGTAAATCAAAGTACAAAATGGAAAGGAGGAAGTCCAAGTATCTTTATTTGCAGATGAATAGAATACATAAGTGACCCTAAAAATTTGTACCAGAAAACTCTCAAAGCTGGTAAGCACATTCAGGAAAGTAGCAGGACACAAAATTAACTCATAAAAATCAGTAGCCCTCCTATGTAGAAGTGATAAATTGAGAAATCAGGGAAACATCTTTTACAATAGCCTAAAAATATATAATCTCTTGGAGTAACTTTAGCCAAGCAAGTAAAAGACAAGTCTTTGAAGAAGAAATTTAAGAAGATATCAGAAGATGGAAAAATCTCCCATGCTCAGGATCAGTAGAATTAATAGAATAAAAATGGTCATCCTACCAAAAGCAATCTCCAGATTCAATGCAATCACTCTCAAATTCCTTCAGGATTCTTCACAGACCTTGAAAGGGCAATCCTCAGTTTCAAATGGAAACACAAAAACTCAGGATAGCTAAAACAATCCTGAATAATAAAAGAACTACTGGAGGTATCACTGTGCCTGACCTCAAGTTGTACTACAGAGCAATAGTAATAAAAACAGTATAGTGTTGGCACAAAAACAGACATCATCACTGGAACCAAACTGAAGACCCAGATATAAATCCTCACACCTATGACACCTGATTTATAAAGAGGACAAAAATACACACTGGGGGAAAAGACAGCATCATCAACAAGTAGTGTTAGTCAAACTGGATAGCTGAATGTAGAGGAATCCAAACAGATCGATATTTATCACTCTGCACAAAACTCAAATCTAAGTTTGGATCAAAGACCTCAACATAAAACTAGAAACACTATCAAATTATCTATCTGTTGTATCACAAAGTTAGTCAGCTTATTTAAGGCCCGGGACCAAAAGAAATCAGCAAAACACCCAATTAATGGTCCCAAGATGGGAAGAAGTGGGTTGACAACCACAGAGAGGTTGAAAAACAGTCCTTGTACCAGCTTCATTCTTTTCTCTTTCTCTTTCTCTCCTCTGTCTTTTCTCTTCTGCCTGTCTCTGACCTTTTTCATGTTCTCTTTAACCATCCCTGTCTTGTCTATGTAAGGGCAACATTCTTCTTTAAGGGCTGTACACAGCAAGATCTGTACACAGTCTTTTCTATTGTAGAAGAGTAAATCAAGTCCGATAAAGTCCTTTGCAAGTTTTGGAGATCATTTCAGACATCGAAACGAAATTCAGATACATTATCATAAGTTAGCTATGGAGGACCACGAGACTCAAGATGAGGTTGTTACTTTATCCAGGGTGTTCCTCAAACCTATCTCCACCCAACCTAAAAGAGGGGACTTCCGCCCCTAGACCAAGCAGAGAGAGGCTACTCAGAACCCTCTCTGACTGGCATCTGAATTCTTGTTTAGGCTGCGAGGCTAAGCACTGCAAGGGAACATAAATAAAAGTTAAAAATATCTACCTGGGTTCCCTGAGGGACAAGCCTGACTGCATAGGGGTTGATGTCAAAAGTATCCCCTCTCCAGGAAAAAGACATCGGGATGGATATGGCCCTATGCCTCACTGGACAACGACAGGAGGACCGGAGCCATTACAAGGTCCCCTTCAATTACTGGAGGTCAGGCCTCTATCCCCGCCTTCGCAAGAATAGAATTGCCAAGGCCCTTCTATACTTAGAGAAGGGAGGAGATGTGAGGAGCAGCCCTGCATATACACTAAAGGCCTAAAATCTGCCATAGGCCTAAAATCAGCAATAGGCCTAACATATATGCATGCTAACACAAAGTCTTGGGTCTCTGTGGAAAAACAATGAAACAGAAGGCTATAAACTATCTAAACAGGCAGCTTCTGTGGAAATTTACCTGACCAAGTAGTCATAGGTCTTATAAATAGGCAGCTTCAGTGGACAGTACCAACTTAGATAAGGACAAGTGAATCATAGGCAGAGCCATAGTGACCTGTCCCCTGAACTTACACTCAGCTGATACCCTGTTCTAAAGGTATCTGTACTCCCCCTGAACACCTATGCTCTGGTGCCATTCCCTTCCCCACATCCTGCCTTTTTGTGTTTATAACCTCTGTGTAAATAAGTAACTTACGATGTGATTTAAATAACTAAATAAAAAAAATTAAAAAAAAAAAAAAAAACTAGAAACACTGAAACCCGATAGAAGAGAAAGTGGAGAATGTCCTTGAACCATTTCTGAACAGAATGTTGATAGCATGGGCACTAAGACAATAATTAATAAATGGGACCTCATGAAACAGAAAAGCTTCTGTAAGGCAAAGGACATTGTCATTCAGGCAAAGCAGCTGCCTACAAAATGGGAAAAGACTTTAAAGTTACACATCCAATAAAAGACTAGTATCCAAACAGTATAAAGAAATTTTTTAAACTGAATATCAAGAAAACAAATAAACAATTTAAAAACAGATATAAACAAAGAATTCTCAAATAGGGAACTCAAATGATTAAGACGTACTAAAGAAATGTTCAACATCCTTATACATCAGGGAAATGAAAATCAAAACTACTTTGATATTTAATTTTACACCCATCAGAATGGCTAAGGTCAATATAACAAATGATAGCTAAGGAGACACTTCTCCGTTACTAGTGGGAGTGCAAACTTGTACAGCCACTATGGAAATCAATATGGAGCTTTCTCAGAATTCATCTCAAGATCCAGCTATACTACTCTTGGGTATGTATCAAAGGACACTCTAACCCACCACAAGGATACTTGTTCAACCATGTTCATTTCTGGATACTCTATTCATGATAGCCAGAAACTGGAAACAACCTAGATGTCCTGCAACAGAAGAATAAACTTCTTAAAAGTGGTACATTTATACTATGAAGTATTACTCAGCTGTTTTTTAAAAAAAAATGAAA
Source organism: Mastomys natalensis (assembly GCA_021653895.1). NCBI lineage: Eukaryota > Metazoa > Chordata > Mammalia > Rodentia > Muridae > Mastomys > Mastomys natalensis. Next base: position 108 of record JAJTUV010002105.1, on the reverse strand, counting down.
TCATGAAATTTACAGGCAAATGGATGAAACTAGCAAAAGTTTCATCCTGAATGGGGTAAACCAGACCCAGAAAGATAAATATGGTTTATTATTTGGTTATATGTGCAT